>OY856186.1:255292530-255363834 GCA_963693315.1 Diogma glabrata
GGCAGTGCCGTCCCAATGTATTTGGGGGCCCCTGGCCCACTATTTCTAGGGGGCCTTTTCGAAAATTAACAATAAATTAAATTTAAAGGCATAATTACTTACGGGTTTTTGAGGTTTATTATAATGTTTGTTTTATTTAAATATTTTTTCGTCTCACTTTTTTGTCAACAAATTTATCTACAACATCTTCAAATTCTATAGATTTTAATAAATCACTTTCTATGCACATCAACGCAAGGGAATTCAGTTGCTCCTGCGGCATGCTGTTTCGCAAATCATTTTTAATGTATTTCATCGCCTAAAAAGACTGTTCTCGAATTGATGTGACTATATTGAATTTTAATCGAAACTAAAACAGAGTTATGTTATCCAAGAAAAATTAAGTTTCTTAGCACTTTTGTTACATTTCTTTAAAATTATAGACTGTAGTGAGGATACGAACGTACATTTTGTTATGGAATAAAAACCAAAGATTTTATTGCACCTGATAAACCAATAGTGGGCAGTGCCGTCCCAATGTATTTGGGGGCCCCTGGCCCACTATTTCTAGGGGGCCTTTTCGAAAATTAACAATAAATTAAATTTAAAGGCATAATTACTTACGGGTTTTTGAGGTTTATTATAATGTTTGTTTTATTTAAATATTTTTTCGTCTCACTTTTTTGTCAACAAATTTATCTACAACATCTTCAAATTCTATAGATTTTAATAAATCACTTTCTATGCACATCAACGCAAGGGAATTCAGTTGCTCCTGCGGCATGCTGTTTCGCAAATCATTTTTAATGTATTTCATCGCCTAAAAAGACTGTTCTCCTGAACAATTAGTGACCATAATGGTTAAAAAAATTTTGAATGCTCGTTCTATGTTTGGAAACATAGTAATTAAATTCTTTTGAATAATACGTGTTATCCTCAATAAGAGAAATAACGGGAAATATTTTCTAATATATTTAATATTCAAATATTTTTTGATATAATGTCTTTTTGTGATTATTTAATAATAATTATTTAATTTATGAAACGAGTTGCTAAATTAGGTTGTTCCAACAAATTAGCAACGTGTTTCATACAAGATTTTTGGTAACCAAGCTGCAAAATTAAACTTTTATAAAAAAAAAATTAAACAAATTGCATTTGTATATCTAGTACGTTTAGAGCAAACCAATTTGATCTTATAAGGAGTAAGTAGCCTTAGTTTTCTTTTAGTTTTTATACTGCCAATTGTGAAAAATATCAAGATGAGTTCAAGTGATGATGATTTTGTATCGTCAGATATAGAAAAAGGAGCATATGAAGCTATTTCTATACAATCGTACCGGAAAAATTGGCGAAATTGGCGTACGAAACTTCATACAAAAATTTTGATGAGTGGTTCAAAGAATCAAAAACTACAACAATCAATAACATGGTCATGCTGGCCTATTTTGTAAGAAAACTAGGATCCATGAAACCTTCAACATTATGGTGCGAGTACTCTAAACTAAGAACTATGGTTTATTTGAACGCCAGCGTGGATATGAAATCATTCACGAATTTGATAGCTTTATTTAAGCATTAATCTAGTACATTGGTCAGATTCATTAAAGTACTAATTGTAGTTGTTTAATAATTTATTAAAGCATTAATAATAATTGTTTTTGTTTTTGGAGCACTAGATATTATATATAAAATATTTTAGTTTTGAGTTTAAAACACACTTTTTTAATATCTATATGAGTTTTTTATTTACCAATTAATTTCGTTAGCTATGCTAACATTATCAAGGATATTTCTAAACTGTTTAGAAATATAAATAGTTTAGAAATATCCTTGATAATATTAGCATAGCTAACGAAATTAATTGGTAAATAAAAAACTCATATAGATATTAAAAAAGTGTGTTTTAAACTCAAAACTAAAATATTAATAATAATGGTTTAATGATTCATTAAAGTACTTATACTTTAATGAATCATTAAACCATTATTATTAATGCTTTAATAAATTATTAAACAACTACAATTAGTACTTTAAATATAAATATGACCAATGTACTAGATGATTATGTACTAGATAAATATGACCAATGTACTAAATATGACCAATGCAATGTACCAAATATGACCAATGTACTAGATTAATGCTTAAATAAAGCTCATTTAATTACTAAAAGGACGCACGAAAAAGCGTAGATTTTGCAACTTGGTTACAAAATAGTACATTATGATGCTAGGACGTAAAGCTAAAGATTTTGGACGGATGTGGAGTTTGCAAATCGAGGCGCTAGGTAAGTTAAGTTAAGTTAAGATAAGTTTTCATAAATTTTAAAACAAAAATATGTGGAACAAGTAACCTTTGACAAAATATTTATTATTTTTTCCAAATTCTTGTGTAGCTATGACAACAAATGATAACAACTATTTTAATTGGATAATGAAATTTTGAATTTGAGGGTTGCTTTGATAAAAAATTTTATTTTTCATAGAATTTAAACAAATACAAATGCTTTTTACTTTTTTGAACGTAGCTATGACAACAAAATAAATAGTTGAAAAGTGATAATTTAAAGCCGCAAATCACAGTAATAAAGCAACACTTTAATATGTAGGCGAATAGTACTCTGTGTATCTAGTTGAACAAAGGTGATTTTTTCCGCACGCGTCGTAATTTCGTCCAACGAGACGAAGCCGAGTTGGACAAAGTACGACAAGTGCGGAAAAAATCAAATTGTGCAACGAGTTGCACACAAAGGTTTTTGCAATTCCGAAAACACAATTATTCTGCAACCAATTTTTTTATAATCAACATTCATAATAAGTAAACATTTCTATTATCAACTTAGCATTGAGACAATTTTCTATGAAACAGTGCGGAAAAATAAAACAATTTCCGCAAATAAAACAGTGCGGAAAAAACCCACTTTTTGATCTAGTTGACAATATCGAAATACGTTGAATTGTGATTCGGAATTGCAAAAAATGAATTTTTGAAATTGGCATGGGCCCAATATAAAAAATTGCATCGTTCTTTTTTTAAATTTATTATTTGAAGTGTTCATTTTTATATTTTTATGAGTGTTTTAGGGTGGGCCCCCGGCCCAGGGCCGGGTGGGCCGTACCGTAGTAACGGCACTGATAGTGGGGTTAATAGAATAGCCTTTTCGGAGAACGTATATACTAGGTTTCATGAAAATCAATGATCACATCTAGAACTTGTCAATGCTTAAAATAAACATCCTCGATAGAACTGTTTAACGACCCACTACTTTATTCCATATCAACCAAAAACTAATCAGTTTATGTCCGTAAAAATCAAGGTCATGTATCAATAAACGCGGAAACGTCTTTTAATGACCGCAGGCTATAGTGTGCGAAAAGACATAAAACAAACAAAAAATTCATCAGGCTTTTGGGCGACAATTTGTTTAAAATATATCTGAGACGGGTCATTAATTCGTTCTGATATAGGTGAAATAAAAAATACGCATTTTTTCAATACTCAAGTGTCTAGTTTTAGAACAGGGTGGTCCGAAAGATTTCTTGAACGATGGAGAGAAAAATCTTTTACAGCGACGTAGGATACCAAGTCGTTGGGACCCCAATTTTGCCACGGAAAGAATATGATCATGCCATTTCAGTTTGTGATTGATATTAGTACCCAAAAGTTTAAGTGTAGGTGAGTTTAATAATGGTTGCCTGGAAAACGTTGCATTGCCGCAATATAGTGAGGTTTTATGGGACAAAACGCTTGACTTCGTTTTCATAGAATTAAATATCACAAGATTCCGTTAACCCCAGTCCAGGATTAATTCAAGATCCAAATCCAAGGATTCAACCATTTTTCTACGTTGACAATTAGAAGATAGACAAGATGGCTGTTTTTTAAAAGAATAGCAATGGAAGATAGTATACTGTCGTCGGCAAAGCTATATATTGGGTTGGTGGTGATAGATAACAAATGCGTTGATAAAGATCAGCAAAAGGGTTGGTGATAGAACCGAACCCTGAGGAACACCGGCTTGAATTGGGAATTTAGACGACATAGCACCTGCATTCAGCACTACTCTGATAGATCTCTCGGATAAAAAATATTCTAACCAGCAGATCAAGGTCTTACAGACTCCAAATGAAATTAATTTGTGGTTAAGAGCCCGATGCCAGACTCTTTCAAACGCTTTGGTTATGTCCAGAGAAGTGATATGAGACTCACCAACGTCATGAATTGCTTTACTCCATTTCTCCGTGAGGACTGACATGATATCATCAGTGGACCGTGTTTTACGAAAGCCATATTGGCGGTCGTGGTAAAGATTGTTGTTTTCAAGATATGTCATTAGTTTATAATTGATAATTTTTTTCCCATAACTTTGGCAAGTATCGAGGTCATTGCAATGGGACGATAGTTTTATGGGTCAGACTTGTTGCCCTTTTATGGGACTGGTTGAACATTAGTCAGTTTCCACATTGATGGATAAAGACCAGAGCTTAGAGATAAATGAAAGAGACTAATTAGTGGATAAACCAGGGTAACAGCGCAACGTTTTAGTACAATAGGTGGTATACCGTCCGGACCAGCAGAGTTGCTAAGATCTACATTAAGCAGTATTGACCGCACAATTTTTGGACGAAAGTGAATTTAGTTCATTGTTGATTGGGCAGGCGGAATGATCGGCGGATATATACCGGCATCATCAACAACAGAATTAGTAGCAAAATTTGCGGCAAGTAGATCTGCCTTCGCTATGGTTTCGGTTAAGAGTTGCTTTTGATTTTGAGTGAGCCAGTTTCTGCAATTTTATTTCAATGTAACATCTGACCTCCCATCCTGCAGGTACGACTCTCCTTAATCTTCAACAAAATTAAAAGTCCTTGTTGATTTAGCATCAAAACTTCAATAATTTATTGACTTATTTTTGTTTTGTGTTTCAAAATTCTAATATTTATATTTTTGCTTGCTAAACAAAAACCAAAACAGGACCTAAACTGCCTGATCGGCTATCACTCAATCAACCACACATCACTCACCGACTCCACAACTCAAACTGCTCAAAAACTCGAGAAAAAAATTCCACAGGCCATAAATGTTGAGTCAGTATAAAGTTGATGTTGCCTTGTAGTTGTATAACAAGAAATTGAAGTTTCATATTTTTTTTACCAAAAAAATAAAATGTTAGAAAAGATTCAAATTAACTAGAAAAAGCATTGTAAACCTTGATATATATATATTATACCAAAATTAGAAAGAATTTTAAATAGCTTGTCAATTATGATGAAAAAATTTTTTTTTCCATACAAATGGAAAAAGAATCAAATTATTACAAAATGTTAAACAATAATAGTTGACATCGAAGTTTTATACACGGGATGAAAACTTTGTATTTAGAATTGTGATAGTCAACATAACATGAAAATATTTTGAAAAACTTGGAAAAGTGAATAAAATTTTGATTACAAATTTTAAGAAACAAAAGAACGTTTATAACGTTACAATTGTGGGGACGATCTGCATGACTATGAATGAAGCGGTCTCAAGCCGGGCTCTAAACAGTTCAGAATATATGTGAATATCTCCAAGGAAGGACAAAACTAGCAAATATCTTTGGTGTGATAGCCACCACGATATGTACCTTGTGGGTTGCAGATCTTATATCCAACATTACCCTCATTAGAAAGGATGCTAGCTTTAATGAATTTATTCGTCCGCTTGGCATTGAAATGTTTGGAAGCGTCATTTTGGATAAAATTTCGAACGAAAACTTCCTGACCTGGTTGATTTTTGTGTCTAAGGCGTGCCGATTTTAGATGTTTAAGCAAAAAATTGTTTTGCAATGCTTAGATGGTTGTGGGGTGATGTAACTTTCATGCCACTCTCCCTCAACATATCGAGGTCACGCAGTAGCTTGTAGTTAGCTACACGCAAGACCATATGTTGACCAAATAATAAGTAATGGGGAGAAAAGAAAGCAGGTTGACGAATGTGTTGCATTCTTTAATGTGGAAAATAATGTTTTGGAAACACCAAACATAGAGAAAATTCGATTTTCTAAGTACTGTGTTAGTTTCACAGCAGTAGCACATTTAAGCGGTACAAGCATAACAAATCGACTGAACTGATCTAAGACAATTAGGATGTATTTGTCGCCAAGTTTGGATCGCAGGCATAATCCTAGAAAATCGACATAAATATGTTGCCATGGTCTTTTGACTTTGACAAATGATTCAATTTTATTTGTTATAATAAAGTTTCCAGGTTTAGTCATTTTACACGTATCGCCTGAAACAATGTAGGTCTTAACATCATAAACCATCTTGGGCCAGTAAAAAATTCGTTGTAAAATGTTCAAAGTATTTGCAATTGCAAGATGGGCTGATTTTGGTGAGTTATGGGCGTAAAGAAGTCGCTCTGGGATTAAAGATGAATGCACAAAATATTTCATAGAAGAGATATTAGTGTTCGGTTTCGTGGGTGTTGAGCAGAAGAAAACTTTGCCATCTCTTGCGCATGTATTGATTCATCTATAAGAAATTATAAATTAACGTTTCTGAATATCCGAAGATAACATGCAACTCTCTGATTTACTATCGTTTGATTCTATTTTCTGTCACTAGCATGATATGTTATAACTGTAAGTTATGTTCACGGTTGTTAACGTTATTCTCTAAAAGATTCAATTAAAGTATAAAAAAGTTGATGCTCATATTTTTTTTTTCAATTCTGGCAATCACTTTTGCGCTCGAATCTAATCTAATTTTGCGATTCATTTAAAACAATATTTGGGTTGGTTTTGATAAATCTTCTAAATGATACCTTTCGACGACTCTGTATCTAGTTAAGAAAGTGTTCTTTCCCACATAGAAATTTAAATCCATAATTTCTGCTTAGTCGGTTAAAACCCATATCATTTGCCGTTTGCTTAATATTGCTGTAAATACAGTCCAGATACAACCCAATATTAATACAACCCCTTGATTTCTTTGCTTGAACGAGTAATGGTTTGTTTGAGTTTAATAAATAACTGATACATGTGTATTTCAAACTCGATGTATTTTCATAACGTCATTACATTCGCATTTACAAACAATATCTTCATATATCAATTATTTTATATAATTTCCAATTTTAAGATTTAATAGATATTTATCGAGAAAAAATCAAAAGTAAATCATTATTGAAAATAAATAAATAAAAAATGCACCTATCGAGTATCGACTGACTCCCGGAAATAAGTTTAATTTTTGTTTTAATTTTTGTTTTCAAACAGTAAACATATGTACTCAATATATATAAGTGTGTACAGTACATGCTTTCATTTTATTTCCGTTTTTTTTTATTACTAAAAATTTGTAGTTTTAATTTCCTGTAAAACGTTTTGTGAAAATTGAATTTTTTTTTGTGAATTAATTAATTATCAAAACATTCGTTTGTCGTTGTGGATGATAATTTTATTGATATTGTTAATTTATGGATCAATGAATATTTCTTTTATCTTTTATAATTTCCAATCAATGCAATTGGAAGTTTCAATTATTTATGAATGAAAACTATTGCTTCGCCCAAATTTTATTATAACTTTCGTTTATAATACCCGTTTATGTTTGTAAACAATAAGCGTTCCAAAACGGATGTGACAATGGTTCATTAACTTTTATTGTTTAATTAGTCAAACTTCGTGATCGTCAATATGTATACATTACAACTGTCTAACAGACAATCAGTTCTAATAGTATTTAATTCAATTTATTATCGACTATTTTTAACCCAAATAATCTTGTAGTATAAACATAGAAAACCCTTGGTGTGGGAAAACAAAACGAAATGTATTGAATGATTAATCCGACATTTTCGTTAACATAAACAATGTGTTTAACAATTTCTTTTAAATAAATTTCAGATTGATTGACATCTGTGATTTTTAAAACCTTTCGACGAACTATATATACTACGATGAATCAACATGATTGTGACGAAAAGTGATAGAAAGATTGATTGTTATAAAGGTCACGGCTACAACTTAATATTGTCAGAATTTTGCTTAAAACTAATAGTAAAATAGTCATATAATAAGGAAAAATATATTTATGACATTAAGTTTTCAATAAACCTAAATTCATATATGTAATATAATTTGGGATTCCATTCTAGTATACTCTAGCGTACTCAATAGAATTGAAAATTGAATAAAAATAGAGATATTTAACGTTAGTTGGAAAACTTAGATAAATAATGATAAAACTTCAACTTTGAAATACAATCGTCCCAGTGGCGTAGTAGGAAAACGTGTCTGCCAAAGGATTCCAATCATGGCACTGATGAGGTATGGGTTGGAAACCTAACCGAAACACGTTTTAAAAAAAATGTAGTTTTGAGAAATATCCAAAATATACTTTTACTTATTTATTTGAGTTTAAGTGCTCACAAAAAACCCTTAATATAATTCAAAACTTATTCAAAATTCAAATCTAGTGAATTAAAACTAAACCAGTTTAATATACATTTTTTTCTTTTTTTTAATTAGTTAGACATGTTTAGCACACTAAATATGAAATATTCATTATTCAGACTCTTTGAATATCCGGAGATACCATGTCAACTATAAAGAAAGGAAATGAGGAAAATGGAAGGAATGAGGTCATCAGGAATGAGGACATCTATACTAATTGTTTTAAATGACGATGGACATTTTCTTTAAATGCCTGAGGGGAAAATTCATCGGGAAATACAGAGGAGGGCATTGAGTTCCACAATTTGGCCACTCTATTAAAATAGTCGTTCTGGAAGGACACAGTTCTACAACGAGGTATTTGTACAACAAATGGGTGGGATAACTCGCAGCTCTTGTTTGTCGATTATACTGCGCACACGATGGAAGGATATTTTGAATTTCCTTAGAGGAAAATTCGCTAAAGTTATATTTATAGTAGATTGACAATTCAGCCACATTTCTTCTGTGCTGGAGTGAATCAAGCTGGTACGTTAGTTTGGTATTACCAATCAACCGTATTGCTTTTCTCTGTACAGAGTCTAGACATTTTATAGTTGACTGACAAGCACCTCCCCAAACATGACAGCAGTACTCCATACATGGACGAATAAAGGACTTGAAGTTTAGCAAAATTTGCTCGGGATTGAAATACTTTTTACATAAAAACATTCTCTTTCGTATATAACATGGTGTCCACTTTTTTTTCGAAACAAAATTCCCTGACTTTCCATGACTTTCCAGACCAAAAATATGAAAATTCCATGACTTTTTTAAAATAAAACTAATAATTTTGTATACAAAAAACCTAAAATGTATAAATGTTTTGACATGAATCGATGTTACATGACATGTTTTAATTCCAACAAAGACACAAAATATTTGAAATTCTGATAAATATCTAATTACATAAAAGACCGAGTTGTAGAACTACATATAGCTTTCCTGACCGATTATTTTAATAGCGTGGTCAAATTGTAGAACTGAATGTTTGCTCGATGCTCAATCTTTGTTTTTCCAGATGAATTTTCCCCATCTGTTTCTCTAGTTGACATGGTATCTTCGGCTATTTAAGAGTCTAAATAATGAATGGTGTGCTAAACATGTTTAACTAATTAATAATAATACACCGATTTTTAAACACAACAGCATCGAAGTTCGATAAAATGTTTCACTTTTCAAAAATAGAAATCAAAGGTTTTTGAAGTTTTTCCAAGGTTTCCCTTTCAATCGTCATTGTTTTAAACTGACGATGTAAACGTTTTTGCTCCAAAATTTACTGAAACCATTCAATACGGGATTAATAAATTGGTTCCCTTTTCAATAGAAACTCCAACTAAAAATGTGTTCAAAGGCGGCCAAATTGACTCTTAGAAACTACCGTAGATTATTTTGCATTTGAATATATAAGAAAATACTCGTTATATCTAAAAGCTAACAGTATCCATAAGCCGAAATTGACAGAACGAAAGCAGCATAACTTCACGGGTAGGAGCTGCCAATATTAAACAACGAACTAGGGTTGCACCGATAAGCAAACTTGCCGAAAAGTGACTAATCGGATTTCTTTATCGGCCGATGCCGATTAATCGGCTGCCGATTATTTGATGGAAATGAGTTAAACAAATCTGCGCAAAGAATTACTATTAATTAGAACGTTGGACTTTTCTTCACAAGTCGGGACAGTTCCACCAAAATCGGAACGCTTTGCAACTTTAGTTTAAAATATTATGCAAATGTCGCTTTTATTTTTTTAATTTATAGTTCGGCAAATAGTAAAATTTCTGTAACTGTTGAAAGCGTTTTGTTTTCTGGCAACTATTTTCCATTAGCAGGAAAAACGATCTGCAGTCCTTAGCTTATTTTTTTACCCAATATCTAGGTTGACTGGCACATTTGGTAGATTCATGTATTTGGGAACGACTTCGTTGTCGATATTTTAAAAACTTAAGAGTTCGCAATGATAGAAAAATTACTAAGTTTAATATGAAAAATACAATGTTGTCTCAAGTAAGAATTTTAGAAAGGATGAATCCAACATTCATAACACAGTTTAAAGAAGTGCCATTTGAAAGAGCTTTTAATTTAAGTAACAACGGAATTTTTTGTAAAATTTTGCACTACACAGTTCGTAAATTAAAGTCAAAAAAGGGTTATTTCATGTCATATACATGGGCCTCTATTTGTTTCGAACTTGATGTGTAAAACAATTTGAACAAATTTACAGCTAGTCAAGAAGTTTGGTAAAATTTAAAAAAAAACCATATGTCGATGGCAGTGACTGAAATACTTTATTTAAAAACAGCATTATTTTAAATTAAGTTTTTCAAAAGTTAGAACTGTCAAGTTATCACAAAAATGCAGAAATACATAAACAGATTTGATTTGTTTTAAACAGCCCTCAATCTTATACATTTTTAAAAAGGTTTTCAACTATGGCTGACTATGGTGTTTTAGAATTTGGAATTTGTTGTCTTTAAAACGCAATAAACAATCAAAAACGCATGTGTTGATAATCGGCCTATTAATCGGACAAAAAACCGATACCGACTTATCGGTAAAATGGTCGATATGGCCGATTACCGATTAATCGGTGCAACCCTACAACGAACCAAATTCGGGCCCGTTTTAGCGAGTCAAGCATTGGTTATTTAACTTCGGTTTCAGTCTGGGCCAGTTGTAAATGCATAAACTAAACCAAGATTTAGTTAATTATATTCTGCGTTATTCACCTTTCTAATGCATTGTAAGCATGTGAAAGTCATATTATGTTTATCTTTATTTTTATGAATGTTACTAAAAAGTAGCATTCATAAAAATAAAGATAATCTTAAAAGTGTGGAAAGCGGTTGGATGCCACAACCTCTTTCCACACATTTAAAGGAGATCTGGGGGAAACATTGGTTTGGTAGACCTGGTCCAAGTCTAATTTGCCAGACTTGGCCCCATGCAACCAGTCCAAACTAGGTTCAAACTTGGGACGTTTAAAAATGTTAAACCTGGCCTGAACCACAAAAGCTGTATAGTGGGCTTGGCCCAAGCTTGGTACTTTAGCTCATTCTTACCTGGGTTACGAATATATCAATTTGAAAAGTGTTGACAATGCCATAAATTCTTATTCTATTTGTACTACTTTTTACTACTACTTGTACTAAATCAATTGCCCCTGACGCTTTGAAACACTTTGCTTCAAACAACACCATTCTGAAAATTACTGAAGAAATACCCCAAATTCAGTCTTCAGGAGTTTATATGAAAAAATTTCATTTCAAAATTCGAACCCAAAATTGTCCAAAATTTTTTAAAGGCGGGTTTAACATCAACAAAGCTGGAAAACATCTAACCTATTATTCCGAACAAATTTAAAAGAACTTGCACTCACTTTAACTAAAATTGTCTACAGATTTTATAAATCTATAGTACTTTTTTCTTCGTGCTAGAAAAAGCCCAATATCAGTCGATCTACAAAAAAGAAACAAGATGTGGTAGACCAACAGCTTTACTCCCAGCCCAGTCCTATCCAAAATATATGACCACTATATTCATTCACATATATCAAATTGGAAGACAATCATTTGATATCTGATAGCTAATGCGGTTTTCAAAACAAACATCAACAGCCGTACTACTGAACTTAGTAAGCCGTTGTTGGAACTGCATACTTAAAAAAGATGCTGTACCCTACCCCTACGTTAGTGCGTTGATTTTTTTTCTTTACACGAGGTTAGTAGATTAAGAATTTGAAGAATTTTTTGAGGGATTTATTTGAGGTTAAGAAGCTTGACATTTAAATCACGTAAAAGTAAAACTCTGTTAAAAAGAAAAAAAGTGAAATTATGTTGAAGAATCACGCTAAAATGTCACTGTTCTACATTTAGCTATGTGAACAGTGAATGGGTGGCCAGTGGAATTTGTTGTGGACAATGCAGCAAGAAAGCAGCGAAACAATGTAGCAAGCTCGATTAAGATTGATTTGATCTCCTTAGAAAAATGATCATTAATAAAGTATTTGTAGAATATTGCGAAATCTGCAACATTTACTAAGATGGCTTTTTTTTAGTCTAATTTAATTAAAGCTGGTGCACTCTAGCCCTAATTTTGTCCCCAGGCCCACTCTATTTTTGATTCATATGAACGAACTGTTGTAAATTAATTCACAGTAACCCGATAAGTAGTTTTGCAGATGGTAAAACGGCACAAATCATTGGTCAGCCAATCTTGAAATGATAAAATACATCGTCCCCGAAAGGTGCAGCACTAAAAGTAAACTAGTAGCTTAAAATTCCGATTGGGGTAATTAAAATTTGATCAACTATATTTTCAAAAACAGAGCTAGTTTGAAAACTGAGTTTCCCAACGATATTTCAATCAATATGTGTGGAGATTAAATACGTTAATGCGAAAGCATTCGTTTATTGGGAGTCACCATTGCATATGACTTACTATGAAACGATCATTTAATAGCAATAACATAGACCATGTGTACAAAACTCGGCCTCCTCCATAAAAGTTAAAAAATACTTCACTCCACATTAATGACTTAATATTTATAAGTAATATATGCGTCCCTGCGTCTTGTCAGTTAGTTAGTGCTGGCTGATTAGTAATTGTTGAGACTTGTGATCACAGGCTGTCATAGCGACAGAATGCAAAGGGATTTTTTGTACATTGACGAAAAATATTAATTTGAACCTTTACGTAAAATTTTAGAGTATCCAAAAATTTTTAAGAACTGAAATTCAAAATATAACATTAGATAGATTGTATTATAAACTATGTCGCTCGCAAAAATATTTTAAATACATACAAAGGAGACATAAGTAAAATATTAAGAATGCATGCAGTATAATTTTTTTTTTTATAAAAAAGGTTTTTATTAAAATAAATTTTTTTCCAGAAAATAACAAAAATTCCATGACTTTCCATGACTTTCCCTGACCAAAATAAAATCCCCTGACTTTCCATGACTTTCCAGAATTCCATACCTGGTGGACACCATGTATAAGAAATATACATCTAAATAAAATCTAGAATTTATATTGTATTGTTACGATTCTACATAATCAGAATGAAATACAAAACAAAATTTTATTCAACCTCAATTTCTCCTATACAATATTTCAAAACTAAAATCAACGTCACATTGTTTTCCAGAAAAAGACTCAAAGAAAAAGTATTGAAAAAACATGCAAAATAATGACGTTGATTATTTAGGATTTCTCGAGTTTTCGTTGTAAAGAAAAATATACCTCAAATTATCTAGGAATTAATCAGAATTGTACTTAAGGAATTTCTTTTGCAAAATAAAAATTAATTTAAATTAGACAACGATAGTGTAAACAGTTTAAGTGGAATGCGATTATGTTAAGTGAATTAATTGTAAACAAAACGCTGTATAGTAAGCTTTCAAACGTGTAAATAGAACTAAAGTTATTTTTGAATTGTGAATAAAGATTTAAGTGTTATTTAATAGAAATATTTTGAGTAATATTTTGGACACTGTGCTTATATTGGAAATTTGTTACTTAAATAAATAAGTAAAACCTGGGATTGGTGATTAATAATCTTCAGAAGGAGATTTGAGAATTATACTTATCATATTCGACCAATTCAAAGTAAGGTTAAAAAACGTGACAGTATTGTTATTTTAGTCATAAACAGTACGGTATGTACTGGATATGCACAAACCGCTCAAAGCTCGTACTTTAAACTTTTATGCTTAGAAAATTATCTCAAGTGACAAGCCAAAATCAAAAAAATTACTATAAATAAGTTAAATCTGACTTTACCTCTGCAGTCATTCCGCCTCCAAATCATTTTATAATATAAGGATCATCAAAATCTTCTGCATTAATTCATTAAAGTAATCAGTTGCCACAATACATACCTGAAAATAAATCAAAAATAAAAACTTAATTCGTTTGTCGTAATATATTAAAAATTGTATTTTATAATTGTATACATATTTCTTATAAACTCTTACAATGGAGTGGTAATTTTTTTTTATAAAATCACAGTAGTGTTAAAACTATAATTAAATGCAGATTATTCTTTTGTTTTTACTACAATTAAAATAAACAAACAAATAACTTATTCATTGATAACTTCCCAAGATTATAAAATTACATAATTACATTCAATAACAAATACCAACCGATGAACCTTTCTCACACTATGAATTACCTCATAAATATACTTAACGATTCACAGTCACAATATAAAAATATTGTCATGTAATAAGAAATGATAAAAATTCATAATTTAATTTGTATGTATTATGCATACGCAAATGTGTAAACAAAAATATTGATTTTTTTCCTAATAAACCTAAAATACTATCAATATCAATTTGCTTTGTAATAAATTAAAAGTTTTTTTTCGAGTTTTTTAATTTTAGTTCCTAGCTATAAAACCATAATCTCTGTATTTACACGGTTTATAATTTCAGAAAACAAATTGTGCTAAAAAAGTCGTGTAAAAAAGTAAAATAATAACACATTAAACCATAGTTAATGGTTTGTCTGACTTTATTTAAATAAACACATTTAATTAACAAAATACAATTTTGGCTTATGTGATAACATACTTATTTCATTTTGCTATGTTCTTACAGCCTACAGGATCGGCAATAGCCATATTTGAATAAAGCGAAAAGAAATATGAAGGAGAATAAACCTGTAATCTAAAATAAATAACCTAAAAAAAACCTAAACCTAAAATAAACCTATTCTGTACGAACAAATAATATGTATTTAAAGATAATATATGGACGAAAAGGATAAACAGAAATAATATGCATACATAACTTGTTTTCTAAGCTGTTTTAGAAAGATTGACGACTTAACCTACACCTATACACTATGTTTCCTTCAAATCGAATATCAGTACTTAAAGTTATTGTATCCAAACTATCCATCAAAGTTCCAAAAGAATTGTTCCATTAACGAAGGATGTGGATTAAATTAGTTTATGCTGTAAAAAAGCAAAACAAATGTTTGCCTTCTTATTAAAGTTATTTAATTATAAACAATTCAATTGTTTAAAAGACCCAGTTCGTATTATTTTACTCTAAACGTATTTTTTCAATTCTAATACAAACCCTGGTACAACCGTTTATTCCAAATCACTCAAAAGCTGTATACTGCAGTATGGTCTATTCATTTTTTGTTTTAGATTTTAAATATTATGTTGCTATCCGTGTTATTCAAATCGTGTAAGCAAAATCGTGTAAAAAGAGGTTTGACTGTATTGTGTACATTAATCTCGTAGGGCTTCTTGAATGGACTAATCTACTAGTAAGTACAATTATGATACAAAAATACAATAACAAAAAATTTATTTGTTTTCTATATTTTTAAAACAAAAAAAAACGTTATTGCATGTAGGCAGAAAATGTTTTATGATCTGATATACTAATGAAAAGCATGAGTTTGCTGCAAATCTTCATATCTTCATATATCAACAATATTAATCGAGATCTATAATTCAATTTAATTCTCCTGCAATATCATATTCCTACCGGTTCATCTTGTATTTATGAAAAACTATTTTCATTATTTACTTAATATATTGAAAATATGGAAAAACTGACATTGAATATATCAATATTGTTATTTCATGATTTTAGAACATTATATGTACGATGAATTTTATGCAATGATTATTTTTAGTTTGATGTATGAAATTAGATTTTAAATTTGTTTTATTTTCGATATCCTGAATTTATATTTCTATAACGAAATGAGTTATGAACCGTACAAGAAAGATTGATTTAATTTTAAATTTTATTTTTTTTCTATCTAATATCTGCATTGTGAGAAAGAAACCAGAGTCAGGGCCAGGTTTACAATCGACAAACATAATATTTTAAACTAAACTAACATCACTTGATTTAAGAAACGTTACTCGGCAATTTAGGATTTTTATTTCAATTCTTGAACTTTGATGATTTATATTTTGAAATAAATTTAAATGTTTTATGAGCAGTTCATTCACAAAAACAAATGGAAAATATGGAGGGCCTGAAATCTCACAACTCTGAGATATCATAACTTCGGTCTGGGTTAAGGATTTTTATATAGTTTTCGGCAAAAAACTTTTGTGAGCACATGGTTTTTAGTTTTGGTCAGCGATGTATATCAAACATAGCTCTTTGTTAAAGTACAAGTATTTTTTTATCTCTGTTTAGAAATTTATTACAAAACTAACACGAAACATCAATACGTTGTTGGAAAATTATAACCGATCATAAATTAACATAATTTAGTGAAAAGATTAATCAGCAAACTACTCAAAACCTCTTCATTTAGCGTTTCGAGAAAATATTTCAAATCACAAATTCATATTTCTTTCAAAATTCCAAAAATATTGTAGAAATTAAATAAAATCAAAAATTCAAACTTTTTTCAAACAAAATTCTAAAAATATTTCAAAAATTATTACAAAATCAAAGATTGAAAGTTTTTCACAACTCTAAAAATATTGCAAATATTTTAATTAATATAAATTATAACAAAATCAAAAATTGAAATTTTTTCCAATGTTATAAAAATTATAATAAAATCAAAAATTTAAAATGTTTTCAAAATTTTAAAAATATTCCGAAAATTCTTACAAAATCAAAATTTGAAACTTTTTTTCAAAATTCCAAAAATATATATAAAATTCAAAAATTCTATTTTTTTTTTCAAAATTCTAAAAATATTCCAAAAATTAGAATAAAATCAAGAATTTAAACTTTTTCTAAATTTTTATAATATTCCAAAAATTCTTAAAAATTTAAACTTTTTCCAAAATTCTAAAAATATTATAACAATTATAACAATATCAAAAATTGAGACTTTTTCCAAAATTATGATAAAATCAAAAAATTTAAAATTTTACAAAATTCTAAGAATATTCCAAAAGTTCTTACAAAATCAAAAATTGAAACTTTTTTCAAAATTCTAAAATTATACATAAAGGAATTCTATTTTATTTTTCAAAATTCTAAAAATATTGCAAATATTATAACAAAATCAAAAATTAAAGCTTTTTCCAAAACTCTAAAAATATTACAAAATCAAAAACACAAACTTTTTTCAAAATTCCAAAAATATTTCAAAAACTATAACAAATTCAAAAATGTCCATGTCCAAATTCATGTTCAATTACATTTACGTCATAAAAACAGCTTCATTTTTTTTTCCAAAAAATTGGCTAAAAAAATAAATGAAATCATTTTTTGACAAACTTGACATTATTTTTTTGACAAACTTATAATGCCATAATTCTCTATAATAATAATAAAATTTCATGTCATACAAATTATTAATTTTATTTTTATCCAAAGAATTGGCTAAAAAAAATAAATAAATAAAAATCTTTATTTTGACACACTTGACAACATTTGTTTGGCAAACTTATAATGCCATAATTCTCAATAATAATAATAAAATTTCATTTCAAACAAATAATTAATTTTATTTTTTTTCTAAAAAATTGGGTAAAAAATAAATAAAAATCTTTCTTTTGACACACTTGACAACATTTTTTTGACAAACTTATAATGCAATAATCTAGTTTTTGATCTCACATACCAATCCCTACCATCAAGATTTCTCCAAACTCAATGTTCTTACTCGCAATCTCTTAAAATGAACGTTTTTTAAGCCAAAAATATGAAAATTTACTGTTTTCGACACACTTAATGATTTTTTTGACACACTTCCGGTACAGTTATCGAACACAGCGTCCTTTCGGACCTGTCCCTTGAGTATACCTATTTTTAGAAAAAAATTTTTGAAATCCCTCCTGCGGTTTTCCCTGCAGCGTAGGTAATGACGGTCGGCCGGCCGACAGACAGCCATACATTTTTTTTGCTTGTTTAGAATCAGTAGGTCCTAAAACGTCGAAAAAGGACAAAAAACTGGGGGTAAGAATTTCACTTTTGGCTCATGAATGTAATACTTAGGTCTTTCAGACCGAAGTAATAAATGAAATCATTTTCTTGACACACTTGACAACATTTTTTGGACAAACTTATAATGCCATAATTCTCAATTTAATAATAATAAAAATTTCATATCAATCAAATGAATTCTATTTTTTTCCAAAATAAAATTTCATATCAAACAAATGAATTTTTTTATTTTCCAAAAAATTGGGTATAAAAAAAATCTTCCTTTTGACACACTTGACAACATTTTTTTGACAAACTTTTAATGCCATAATTCTCAATAATAATAATAAAAAAATTTCATATCAAACAAATAATTAATTTCATTTTTTCCAAAAAATTGTGTAAAAAAATAAATAAAAATCTTTATTTTGACACACTTGACAATATTTTTTTGACAAACTTATAATGCAACAATCTAGATTTTGGTTTCACATATCAATCCCGACCATCAAGATTTCTCCAAAATCAATGTTCCTACTCGTAATCACTTAAAATGGACGTTTTTTAAGCAAAAAAGATGCAAATTCCCTTGTTTTGACACACTTGACGATTTTTTTGACACACTTCCGGTACAGATATCGAACACATCGTCCTTTCGGCTTTTCCCATTGAAAAAAAAATTTTGAAATCCGTCCAGCGGTTTTCTAGATTTTGTAGGTTGTGACGGCCGGCTGGCCGGCCGACAGACAGACATACATTTTTTTTTTGCTTTTAGGTAGATTTCATATAAAAATCTACCTATTGCAATGTTCGTCATCTCGGAATTTCGGAAAAATTTTGATGCCAAACGACTATATATGTAAAGCGGAGACGGAAAAAAAAAAAAAAAAAATTATATATATATATAACGATATGAGGTATAACGGAATTTAGCGGCACTCTCACGGTCGCTTTTTTTGACCTAGACCAAAAATTTTTTCTGAGCGTGTTGCGGTAAACAATCTCTTGGATAAGTTCGACAACTGGCCATATCCGGGTACAGGTTAAGAGTCTAGAGCCTTAAAACTGTCAAAAACAAAGCGTTATAACGGCCGTTTGGGGCAAAATATGTAAACAAAATTTATAAATATTAATTATCTAAACATATTTCTATCATTTTTTAAAAAGCCAGATATCTGCAATAAAAGGTTCTTTAGCTATCTGCAATAAACTGTGTGAAGTACAACGGCATTTAGCGGCACTTTCACGGTCGCATTTTTTCACGTACGCTAAAAATATTTTCTGGGTATGTTGCGGCAAACAATTTCCTGAATATGTTTGACAATTGGCCATATCGGGGTACAGGTTAAGTGCCTAGAGCCCAAAAACTGTATGAAATAATGTTTATTTTTAAAGTTTGTTTAATACTTCTGTTTTTAATTAGTGTTTTAGGTAGATTTCATATAAAAATCTACCTATTGCAATGGGCTTCATCTCGGAATTTCGGAAAAATTTTGATGCCAAACGACTATATGTGATAAGCGGAGATGGAAAAACAAAAAAAAAAAAAAATTATATATATATATATATATATATATAACGATATGAGGTATAACGGAATTTAGCGGCACTCTCACGGTCGCATTTTTCGACCTACACCAAAATAATTTTCTGTGTATGTTTCGGCAAATAATGTCTTGGACAAGTTCGTGAACTGGCCATATCCGGGTACCGGTTAAGCGGCTAGAGCCTAAAAAGTCGAATGATCTAGGGCGCTATAACTTCCGTTTTAATAATAATATTTTAATAAAATTTAAAAATATTGAATATTTGAACCTTTTTCTATCATTTTTATCTAGATGACAACTTTGGCGTTTCAGGTTCCTCAAAAATCAGCTGTTTTAAAAATTTACTAAACTTTGCTGCCCTTGATCTAGCTGAAATGGCCAAGCTCATATTTGAAAACTTTTTTTCACGTACTTCAAATATAAATCTTTCCAGAATTTAAAAAAAAAATGATCCAAGTCCAGAGGTTGAGCCGCTAAGTTTGTTGAAACCAATACAAACGCAAACGGCTATGCTTTCATCATTTTTGAGTTTATGTTGTTTAAACTCCTATTTTCTCTTAGATACATTTTTCATTTATAACGTCAGAGATTTTCAACATTCTAACAAAATAGGTTCCAATTTTATAAGCATTATACTACACCTATTGTGTGAAAAATCTAAAGCCAGTGAATACCACTAAGAAAATTATAAAAACCGAAAAAAATTGAAAAATAAATAAATAAAAACACAAAACAAATCATATCTAAATTCATGCATACAATGGGCGCTTAAAAAATTAAGTATATGAAACGTATTTTTACCAATCAATTAGACTAAATAATTACAGATAAGTGTTAAACTTATAAACATTAAACAAAATAACCGTAATCCCAAACAACCTTAAAATAAATTTATTGTAGATAGATAAAACTACATACATCACCCCTAAAATCAAATTAAAGTTTTTTTTCTTTGTCTATTTAAAAAAAAAACAAAAATTGTGGGAAAATGAAAAGAAGGAGTTAAGTATTGGTTTTTGTTTATAGGTATTTGTTTTGTTTTCGAATTGTTTAAAAAAAACAACATTTGAATATTATGAGATTGATAATGTTTTTCTAATATTTTTTTAGCTAGATTTTTTTATAGGTAGATTTCATAGAAAAATTATATTTTCTATTTACCAAAATGAATTGCATTTTGGGTTAAACTAAATTTCCAAGCGGTTTTTAGAAGATTGCATATATTTAATGAGGTATTTACTTTTATGTAAGAAAATGTTAGTAAAATATGTGAAATAGAGAGATAATAGATCTGCAAATGGAAATGATAATTAAAACAATGTGTGTATGGAAATTGTTCTTAACTTGTTGAAAATATTGGTTGGAAAAAATGTTTTGCGTTGTTGTAGTTGTATGCACCTATATATGTGATGTATGCGTATGGATAGTTGTAATCATATTGGAAGCAAAAAATGGTTTAAAAAACCGTTGAAATTATGCAATGGTAATTATCACCTTATAATCGTTTCTAAATTAGTTTAAACTAGACTGTTAGAAGTGTTAGTTGCAACAAAAATTATAAGTCAACAAAATAAGAATAATTATTTTAATTATTTGATATATAATTATTTAATGCTAAAGTCGTGTTTCAAATGTTTTCGGTGAAAATTTCCAACTTCCTACGAAAAACAACAAAAAAAAAATCTTGTACTCTACCTCAGTGGCGGTAATTAAATTTTTTTAGGTAGATTTCGCATAATTTTAGTTAATTTTATATCTATTTTAATTAATTTTACATTCATTTCCATTAATTCACAATATGTTTTTTAAAATGAATTGTTAGTTTTATTTGTATCTAATGTTAGTTTTTTTTAAAGTAATCTGATAAATCCGATTCTAATTGCACACATAACTGTCTGATCCCGAAATCTACCTATTTCTAGCGGATATACCTGCCGCTCGGACTTTTTTATAAAGTAATCTGATAAATCCGATTCTAATTGCACACATAACTGTCTGATTCCGAAATCTACCTATTTCTAGCGGATATACCTGCCGCTCGGACTTTTTTAGAATCAGTAGGTAATAAAACGTCGAGAAATGCCCAAAAAAGTGGGGGTAAGAATTTCACTTTTATTTCATGAATGTAATACTTAGGTCTTTCAGACCGAAGTAATAACAAATATTTCGATATTTTCTACATTCAAAAACGTAAAAATCTTCGAGAAATGAGTGAGTTTTATTATGGCTTTTGAATTTTTTTAAATAAAATGTTATGTGTAGAGTAGAATGTACAATATGGAAATAAAAATAAAATAAGACATAAATAGAAAACTTATTTTAACAAATTTGCAGAAATAAACCTAAAATGAACCATTATTCCAGCTTGTAGCATATTTCTTGATCATGTGACGGACTGTTACCCTCAATTATTGAAATATGTATACATATAGGGTTATATGAAAGCTCGTTTCTTCGAGCAAGCAATAGCGTGTCAACATCAAGAAATATTCCCTAATACACCTCTAAGATATAACCTTGGCTTGTGAGTTGTGATATCTCACTGTTGTTGCTGATGGTATATGTGATATCATAACGTTTACTCACACGTCAACGCATGTTGTAGTGAATCGTAGGTCTTAAAAGATATCTTTGTTTTGTTGTCACACTTATTGTATTGTAAGTTCTATAACACAACAGTTTTTAAAAAAAATTAATTTGTTAACCTACTTTGTGGATCTGGAATCCGTTTGACTCGAGTCTGATAAAGTGATAATAAACTTTAATTTTGAAAGTAGGATAAGGCTCGCGGTTTCCAATAACTTAAAGCAAGATAAAGAGGAGCTAACGCTAACTGATTTATCTTTTAGTATTTCTTCATTTTAGAATTTCTTCGAAACCTTTCACTATCTTATTCAAATGATTTTTGAAAGTTTTATAGACTCATAGGTATTTTTTTCAATATTCTGTTATCAAATAAATTATGTACATAATTTTTTCTGCGGTTTGCTTGGAAAAATTAAACTATATTCTGAATATTCTATGTAGACCAGTCATATTCGCTTTTTTTGAGGAAAAAATTAGTAGCAGGATGAAAACTATTGGATAGATAAGAAAATATTGCGCATATCAGGGGAAACACAAATTAAAGGTGATCTGACCTACGTGGGTGAAATGGGGAGAGCTTTTAGGGGTAGAAAATGGTTTTTCATGATTTTCAGCGAAACTAGACCTTCTATCGAAAAAAGTTTAAAGCAAAAGTAGTAGGTAATAAAAAGGTATATAACTTGTCACATAACCGTCCGTTTTTTCGCATAACCTAAAATTTGCCGTGAAAATAGAAAAAACTGAGAAAAAAAGGCCTTTTCGTTTTTAATTTTTATCTCCCTCAAAACACAATTTGGTGAAAACGTACTTTATTATGTCCCTAATAGGCTGTATTTTTTTAAATCAAAATATTTAGTTTTACGTTTAATTTTGATTTTAAACCAAAAAAGTGACCTCATTTTCACACGAAAATTCACCTGTATAGAAAACAGTTTTTTCCAAAAATAACATTAATTATTATGTTTGTTTAATGTCTTCTTTTAGATGGTGTAAAAAAATAAACTAGTCTAGTTTCGCTAAAAAACATTAAAAACCATTTTCTACCCCTAAAAGCTCACCCCATTTCACCCCCGTAGGTCGGATTACCTTTAATTTATGTTTCCCATCATTTGCGCAATATTTTCTTATTTATTTTCTTATTAAATAGTTTTCATCCTGCTAATAATTTTTTCCATTTTTTGCCTGTTTTTAAGGTATCTAGACTGGTCTAATGACTTTACAATCATGAAATTTTCCTAAAACTATGAACAAGAAACCATTAACCACATCTACAGCTGCACTTCGCAAAGTATAAATATGAAGAAGTTTTATTTTATGACTAAACGTCATTTCACACTTTGCAGAATGGGGAATACTTTATTCTGTAACATTCTAATTCACGTGCGCGTAGCGTAATCATTATTTGTTATTTTCAATAAAAAGGTGACACATAGTCAACGCGGGAATTTTGTTTTGGAAGTTTATGAGCATTTTTAACTACAATCTTGTAACTTTGCGAAATCATTTTTGGGTTTCTATGAATAAACGTTTCAGTCTATTACATTAAAACTTTTTCTTGTTTCCATAGGATTGAACTTTCTTGTAATAACAAACTTTGATCCTAAGTTTTAGACACGAAACACGCAATTGTTTTAATGTAATAAACTAAAAACCCACACAGTTTTTTGTATGATTTTGAATAATAGCACTTTTTCATGTTTTCTTTCCCGGCATAATTTCAAACCTAATTGATTGAGAAAATTAAAAACTCTTTAGCATGAGTAAGTTTTTAGTGAAAATTGAACTGCCAAATACTGATAATAATTTATTAATTTTGTATATAATTTTGTATTAAATGTGTGGGAGTGGTAAAAACACATTTTAAGTCACCACAGTTGCTACGCAGCTGTTTTCACTCATAAAATTGTCTTAACAGCCGATTATGCATAAATCAACGCGCACAATACAACTTATCGTCTTTTGTTCATATCTTTTTAACCTGTTGAATTCGCTATCTCATTTTGTATGCTGTTGGTTCATGAAATTTTTTTTGATATTTACTTGGACATTTGGTAATTTTTTGGACAGTCGATCGGAATTAGATCATTGGTACAGATATAATTTTTTATTTTGTTGTCACAACGATTTTGAAATTTTTTTAGTAGTTTTTTTTTTTTCAAAAATTTTAATTAGATTGACACTAAATAGTGTATCAGAGTCGATCGGAATAAAATCAAGAGGATAGTTCGTGAATATACAGGAGATTGAAAGTTGTGCACTTTGTTTTTTTTCTGTTAAAAAACAAAGAATTCAAGACTAACGTTGTGAACTGTCTATATTTTTTTTGATAATAACTATTCCTTAAGTTAATTATTTAAAAAAATTTTTTGGCTAGTTAATAATAAAAAAATAATTTTTTGTTCAATTATAATAATGAAAATATGGAGGGGCTGAAATCTCACAGCTCTGAGATATCAAGACTTCGGTCTGGGTAAAGGATTTTGATATAGTATTCGGCAAAAAACTTTCACGAGGACATGGTTTTTAGTTTTGGGCAGCGATGTATATCAAACATAACTCTTTGTTAAAGGACGAGTATTTTTTATATCTGTTTAAACATTTATTACAAAACTAACACGAAACATCAATACGTTGCCGGAAAATTATAATCAAAATTCCAAAAATATTGTTAAATTAAAAAAAATCAAACTTTTTCAAAATTCTAAAAATATTCTAAATATTAGAAAGAAATCAAATATTTAAACTTTTTCTAAATTCCGATAATATGCCAAAAATTCTTAAAAGTTCAAACTTTTCCAAAATTCTAAAAATATTGCAAAAATTATTACAAAATCAAAAATTAAAACTTTTTTCAAAATTCCAAAAATTATAGTAAAATCAAAAATTAAAAATTTTTCAAAATTCTAAAAATATTCCAAAAATTCTTACAAAATCAAAAAATGAAACTTTTTTCAAAATTCTAAATATATATATATAAAATTCAAAAATTCTATTTTTTTCAAAATTCTAAAAATATTGGAAAAATTATAACAAAATCAAAAATTGAAACCTTTTTCAAAATTCCAAAAATCAGAATGAAATCAAATATTTAAACTTTTTCTAAATTCCAATAATAATCCAAAAATTCTTAATAATTCAAACTTTTTCCAAAATTCAAAAAATATTGCAAAAATTATTACAAAATCAAAAAATGAAAAGTTTTTCAAAATTCAAAAAATTATTATAAAATCAAAAATTAAAAATTTTTCAAAATTCTAAAAATATTCCAAAAATTCTTACAAAATCAAAAATTAAAACTTTTTCCGCAATTCTAAATATATTGCAAAAATTATTACAAAATCAAAAATACAAACTTTTTCAAAATTTCAAAAATATTTCGAAAACTATAACAAATTCAAAAATTTCCATGTTCAATTTCATTTTTAATTACATTTACGTCATAAAAACAGCTACATTTTTTTTTACAAAATATTGGCTAAAAAATAAATGAAATCATTTTTTGATAAACTGGACAACATTTTTTTGACAAACTTATAATGCCATAATTCTCAATAATAGTAATAAAACCGAAGTAGTTTCATTTCAAACAAACAATATTTTTTCCAAAAAATTAGGTAAAAAAATAAATAAAAATCTTTCTTTTGACACACTTGACAACATTTTTTTGACAAACTTATAATGCAATAATCTAGTTTTTGATCTCACATACCAATCCCGACCATCAAGATTTCTCCAAATTTAATGTTCCTATTCGTAATCACTTAAAATGAACATTTTTTAAGCCAAAAATATGAAAATTTGCTATTTTTGACACACATAATGATTTTTTTGACACACTTCCGGTAACGATAACTGTACAGAGCGTCCTTTCGGACCGGACCCTTGTGAATATCTATTTTTAGAAAAAAAAATTTTTGAAATCCCTCCAGCCGTTTTCCCTGCAGCGTGGGTAACGACGGACGGACGGCCGGCCGGCCTACAGACAGACACACATTTTTTTTTTGCTTTTATAGAATCAGCTGGTCCTAAAACGTCGAGAAATGCCAAAAAAAACTGGGGGTAAGAATTTGACTTTGAGCTCATGAATGTAATACTTAGGTCTTTCAGACCGAAGTAAAAAGAAAACGATAAACTTTCTTTGTTTGTATTGTGTGATAACTACCAAAATTTACTTGTGTGATTTAATAAGATTAATTATAAAAAAATTTGGTTGTAATTCAATAGTACAATTCTGTAGTTAATAGATTAGTTAAAATAAAACAAAAGAAACTAGAACAATTAATTTTTTTTATTTGCGTAAAATTTATTTATTACAATTTAAATTAGAAAAAAAAGTTAATGTTTAGAGAAATGGTTTTGTGTATGTAAAAGTAAACCACTAAAAATAAAAATTAATAAAGAGAAAATTTGTCAACAATTGCCGATATTTGTTTTTGTTGAATCATTTAATATATTTCCAACAAATTCAACAACAATTTAATATATTTCTAACAGATTCGACAGTTGCCAACATTCATTTTGTTACACCATTTAATATATTACCAACAACTTTGATAATTGCCGATACTAATTTTACTATATCCTTTAATATATATTAACAACAAATTCAACATTTGCCGATATTCATTTTGTTACGTCAGTTAATATATTTCTAACAAATTCAACAATTGCCGACATTAATTTTGATACTTCATTTAATATATTTCCAACAAATTAACGTATTGCCGACATTAATTTTGCTATATTATCAACAAATTCCACAATTTTATTACATCATATTACTAACGAATTCAACAACTGCATGCGTATGCGGCAGTATTTTACTACATCACTGGATATATTGCCAACTAATTCGACAATTGGTTAGGCTAGCTGTCAAACAGAACGGCTGTGTATTTTTATTTTAACGAATAGAAATTTTTCAAATAATATAATAATTTTCAGTTGTAATTTCCCAAGGGCGGTGATAATTCGAAATAATTTTTTGCCAAAAAATTCGAAAGCAAGTATATTGATAAAAGCACGAGGCCCTAGGCCGAGGGCTTTTATCAATACCACTTGCTTGAGGAATTTTTCAAAAAATTATGAGAATTTATCAACGAACGAGGGGAATTCGTTTAGAAAATTTTTTGCCATTTTTCATTTCTTTATATATTTTTACACACTTTGATGGGTGGAATTTTGTGATTCATTTTTTAGTAACTTCCAATTATGTGATTGATCCCAAATTGAAAAGACAAGTTTGTTGAAGCAGTCAGTACGTATTTCTAAAACTTTTAAAGCAAAAAACTTTATAAATCTGAAGAAAAAAAATTCAAATTTTTATTCATTCTGAAAGACCTTAAAGAATTGCACTGAAATCCTCATCCTCTGGTTGACTCATTTTGAGCGAAGGAATTTTGGTAATACTGTGTATATCATTATAATCATAGACATCATACATGTTTGTGTCATTTCATATGGATAAAAGGCCTTACATTATAAATAATGAACACAAAAAAAAATAAAAGTATGACATTTCGTTCAAAGCTTATAGACCTTTTTTCTTAAAGTTCAAATCGTTATTTTGGTGTATTTGACAGATTACATACAGCAATGATAATTAAAAATCAGTTATTATGTATGAAAATATGAAAATCCATAAGATCTGAATGCCCATTTACCGCGCTGAAATTTTGCTCATACTGAGTATCTCATTATAATAGAGGACATATTACACATTTTTGTCATTTTTATATGAAAAAATGGCCTTAAATAGTAAATAATGAGTGATTTGTATTTCGAAAATTTTAAATAATTGTTATTTCTTCTAAATCCAGATTGTTTTGTGTTTTCGTTAAGTTTTTTTTACTATAGTTGCATAATTATTATTTTTTCAATACATTTTAATACATAATTAATGATTTCTAATTATCATTGCTGTATGTAATCTCAATTACATACAGTAATATAACGATTCGAATTTTAAGGAAAAAGCTCTATAATTCAGACCTTTTTTCCGAAAAAAACTTGACATTTGGTGCGAACATATATATTTAATAATTTATGTACAACTTAAAATTAATACAATGAGCAAAGAAACGTACTAAAATTTTACACTGGATGTTTAAATAAAATAATTACAATTGTTATAGTGCAATTAACCTTATTAAAATTACTTTAAATTTCAAAGAATATTAAATTTTCGGTAAGTGATTTAATTGCTAGTTTTACTTATGGTGTATTTTCTGTGAAATAATGTGGTTAACTTATTTGTAGGTAAAATTATATAACTAAAAACTCTAAAATAAAAAACTAAATAAAAAAAATTTTTAAAATCACACTTTTTGAAAAACGAACTAAAAAGTAGAAAATAAATTTTGCATTAACACCAGCGTTATGTCTTTTATAATTATATTTCCTTTGAAATTGTTAGAAGAAAAAAATTTAAATGGTATTTAACACATCTTAGCATAGATGCAAATATTAAATTTTTGACTAATTTAAAATGCTAATTTTCGATTGACAAACAGTTTTCCGTTCCCATTTGTTACATAAAATAAAAGTGGGTGGCGCATTCAGAAAGGAAAGGGAATAAACGTTGGAAGTCTCTCTTGATAGAAATTAACATAGAATGCATTTGTTCCTTTTCTATATTAATGTATGCGTCACCCACTTTTATTTTATGTAACAAATGGGAACGGAAAACTGTTTGTCAATCGAAAATTAGCATTTTAAATTAGTCAAAAATTTAATATTTGCACCTATGCTAAGATGTGTTAAATACCATTTAAATATTTTTTCTTCTAACAATTTCAAAGGAAATATAATTATAAAAGACATAACGCTGGTGTTAATGCAAAATTTATTTTCTACTTTTTAGTTCGTTTTTCAAAAAGTGTGTTTTTTAAATTTTTTTTATTTATTTTTTATGAATTATACGTTGGCCTATGTGATATTAGTTAATTATTTCAAAATTAGACTGATAATTTTTAATATCCCAGTAGGCCAGACGCATAAATATTTGTTATTAGTATAATTCAAATGTTATTGGTGGATTTGAATGATGTCATTACATTTTAGAGAATTTAATTGGTTTAAATTAAAATAAAACTAAGGCAAAAAATTTTCAGTAGTAATTTTCCAAGGGCGGTGATTATTCGAAATATTTTTTGTCAAAAATTTCAAAAGCAAGTATATTGATAAAAGCACGAGGCCGTAGGCCG
Organism: Diogma glabrata; assembly: GCA_963693315.1. NCBI lineage: Eukaryota > Metazoa > Arthropoda > Insecta > Diptera > Cylindrotomidae > Diogma > Diogma glabrata. Next base: position 255,322,210 of record OY856186.1, read on the forward strand.
AGAGCTATTATCAATACCACTTGCTTGAGGAATTTTCGGGGATTTCGTTTAGAAAATGTTTTGCCATTTTTCATTTCTTTATATATTTTTATGAATTATACGTTCGTCTTCTGCGATATCAGTTAATTATTTCAAAATTAGATTGATAATTTTTAATATCCCAGTAGGCCAGACGTATAAATATTTATTATTAGTATAATTCAAATGTTATGGTGAAATTGAATGATGTCATTACATTTTAGAGAATTTCATTGGTTTAAATTAAAATAAAACTAAGGCAAAAAATTTTCTTTTATATTTATTTTTTATCTTTTTTTTATTATTTGTTTTTAATATATGATTCTATTTTCCTTTTAGGTACGAAAATTACAAATTTTGAAGCAAGAAATTTTGAATCAAACAAATTAAAAGAAAACAGATTTTAAAATTTATTTTGAAAAAAAACTAAACGGGAAATTAACGGTTCAAGTGACAAGGTATAGAACTGTCGCTTTTCAACGCGATTTTTTTAACAGAGTTTCTCATCTATCTTCGGATATTCAGAGACGTTGATCTATATTGGTTAACACTAAACATGCCTAACATTGAATAAAAAGAAAAGAAAAAAAAACAATCGCCTGACATATTAGCGCATTTTTTTTTGAAGAAGCTAACTTAATAGTATACTATTAATTGTTTTAATATATCAATCATATGTGAAGTGCTAAAGATGATCTGTTAATTAAGTTTTCGAAGGAATGAAGATTTGGATCCGTAACAATCATGCGGAGAGTGTATCATTTATTTAAACGTTTAAATGTAATAATTGTAGTAGTAGTGGTGTTGGTGTGATGCTCTCGGTTTCTTCGATTTTTGGGGTCGTCAGAATCTCTGCCTCTTTGTTTTGCTTATTTAATTCCGTTTAAACAGTCTCTCGGGCATATTTGATCATTTGTACTGAACTGGGGGTTATTACTGTTCAAACCAAATGGCTCAAGCTTGCCGGATTAAAACTCTGCCAGGCACGCAGTCCTTCGATTGCTTCTTGTTAGAGTCACTAGCAGGTTCAATGTTCATTACACAGTCATGTGGGGTTCAATGGTGGGGTGTCATTTGAAAGAGCACTTTAAATTATATTGCAATTTTTTTACAATTTTGTATTACACAGTTTTTGAATTATTTCATTACCCTTTGTTCTAAGCGTCAATTTTTTTTCAATTTAAATTATTTACAAACTGGTATAGTTAAATCTTTTCCAATTACCATGAACAGCTATGGATAAAATTTAACCTGGCTAAACATGTCGATCAGTTTTCAATTTATATTCTTTTTGACATTTACGAGGCAAAATAATTTTTTTATGTGTAAAAGTTTTATGTCTGGCAAATTAAAGACGTTACAACATGATTTTTTGATATTTTCTTCATTTACGAAACCCTGAGCAAGCGAATTTTTTCGCACTTTACCGACTTTTTTTTTGATTATTTTATAACTTCAAAATGTTTAAGATTTTGCTGAAAAGATTCTTAAAAAAGTTCTGGATATTCTACGGGCGGTATAACCGATATCGAGAACATATGTTAAAAATTTATTTTTCTTTTACTGGCAAACGAATACGGTTCAATTTTTCATATACACCCAATTCTGTTTTTACACGGTAGATACGTTCCAGGAAAAGACGTGTAAAAAAAACCGTGCATAAAAAGACATGCAGCACATAGAAAAAAAGGGGATTGGTTCCATACCCTTTATTTCTGTAAAAACTAGGTAAAATAAAATGATTTGTACAAAAAAACTATTAAGAGTCTATATAAAAGCCAAATTAAATTTTTTGTGCATGTATGCACAGTTCATTTGATAAAAAAACAAAAATTAAATCAGAGATCAGCAACAGTACGACAATGTTGTAGGAAATCAAGATTTGAAGTTAAATTTAGACTAGAGCCTAGATCGAAATAGATGCACCACACAAGACTTGACAACAATATTCCATACATGGACGCATGTAGAACTTATAAATGTGGAGTAAATTATACGGAATGAAATATTTTTACCATCTATTTAGGATGCTATTTGTTCGTCATAGATACTAATGGAAGTATCATTGGGGAGCTCGGTCTATGATCTGAAAACAATCAATAGCTGGTTTTTTGGTGGAATTAGAATTGAATAAATTTTTTTACCCCCAATCGGCGACTTTATTCTCGGTCCTCGGTCCTTTTCTCCTTCAAGGTCCTCGTTTACATTTATAACAACGTTTCTCCGGGCGAGATTTATTTTTTCATTCATTTTACCTTTGAAGATAGAGGAACGAATGACCTGTGCAATGTACTGTATGTCATCTGCAAAACTATTTGTCTTGTTACTGATAATATTCAACAGGTCATTGATATAAATAAAAAATAGAGTGAGGAAAAAAACTGTGCCTTGGAGAGCACCAGTAATAATTAATTTAGACTCAGAAGAAAAACTATCGATGGATACCGAAATGTTTTGATCGGTGAGACAATTTTGAATATGCTTTACGTCTACATGAAGTTGGCATGCCAGATTCGATCATATGCTTTTCAGATGTCAAATGCAATAACGTACGTTTCACAAGCTCAATCAAGCATGCTGTTCCAATGACCGGTTATTATCCCAACAGATATGGCATTTGAATTCAAACGTTTAGTTTCCAGTGCAACTCGAATTTGCAATGACGATCAACAAAGCACAAGGACAGTTACTGCAAGTATGTGGACTAGATTTGGAGAACTCGTGCTTCTCAGATTAACAACTGTATGTGGCTGACGCGTTAGGAAAACCTTCTGATTTATTCGTGTACGCACTAGACGGAAAAACAAAACATATAGAGTACTCATAAACATTTGAATAAATAAATAGAATTAAAACGAGATTTGGAAATTTTTTTCCATATTAAAATAAATAAGTTGCAATAAAAATGACAATTGAATATTTTCATAACGAGTTTTCCTGAATTCCCTTTCTTATGAGATAGCGGCAATATGCGGCGGGCATAATGTTAAATAAACAAAACTTTTACACTTTTTGGCGTAAAAAATAAAATTTTGAGAGATTTGGTGAGTGATTAAGATCAAAGTAATTATTGTAATTCACTGGAATTTAGCAATTTGAAAGCCTTTTTCATTTTCTCTCAGAAAAACTTCTTTACACTGAAAAAAAAATTTCATTCCATACATGGACGAATGTAGAACTTATAAATGTGGAGTAAATTATACGGAGTCAAATATTTTTCACATCTATTTAGGGTGCTATTTGTCCGTCATAGATACTAATGGAAGTATCATTGGGGAACTCGGTCTATGATCTGAAAACAATCAATAGCTGCATTTTGGTGGAATTAGAATTGAATAAATTTTTTTACCCCAATCGGCGACTTTTCTCGGTCCTCGGTCCTTTTCTTCTTCAAGGTCCTCGTTTACATTTATAACAACGTTTCTCCGGGCGAGATTTATTTTTTCATTCATTTTACCTTTGAAGATAAGGGAACAATTGATCTGTGCAATGTACTGTGTATCATCCTGATAATTTTCAACAGGCTGTTGATATAAATTAAAAATAGAGTGAGGAATAAAACTGAGCCTTGGAGAATACCAGTAATAATTAATTTAGATTCAGAAGAAAAACTATCGATGGATACCGAAATGTTTTGATGGGTAAGGCATTTTTGAATATGCTTTACGTCTACATGAAGTTGGCATGCCAGATTCGATCATATGCTTTTCAGATTTTTAAGCGATAACGTACGTTTCACAAGCTCAATCAAACATGCTGTTCCAACGACATATATATATAATTTGAAATATTAGTTTTTTTGGGAAATGGCTAGTGTAGGCACAGCCAGTTCTAAAAAAGGTACGAAAACGGATACAACAAATTACAAACCCATATCTAACTAATCGATTGTAGCTAAAATATTTGAAAAAAACATTAATTTTAAAAATATGAGGTTCTTTGTTAACTGGTCAAAAATACTTAAAAACAATGCGGTTTTCGCCGAAAGACAATCGCCCTCCATGGATTATTGTTGTCACATATGGAGGTTACGATACAGGTCTTGATTGAATCTATACAACAGAGGGCTGTTAAATTGATCAGCAATTCAAATCTTACTAATGAGCTTGATTCCTAGTATGTCGCTGATTTGACGGTATTTTACATTAAGGATAAACGGACTTCTATCTAAATCAAATCGATTTTACCTAAGCCTGCAAACTTGACACGTTACACCAGAGTATCAATAAGAGTATAATAAGATAAAATAATTTTCTTCCTCCAAACTTTAAGATTAGCGTTAAAAAATCTTCAAAGAAAATTGATCAACTGTACATACATACTTCTAGGAATAGATGTTGAAAACCATATGAAATGAAATTCTCATATTTTTAACCTAGCTAAGAACGCTGCTCAAAAATTTAGGTCTTTGGAACGATTTCGTAAGTTTTTCAATAGCGAACAGCTTCTTTTAATATATAAATCATTTATACTCCCTGCATGGAGTATTGTTCTCACATATGGGGTGTATCTGATTTTAGTAGTATGAAGTAAATTGAGTTTGTTCAGCGCAGAACTGTTAAACTATTTAGCAACTCAACTCTTATTAATGAGTTAAATTCCTTGCAGAGATAAAATCAATTTTACCTGAACTAGCAACCTATCGCGTAACACCAGAGTAAATTTTGTAGGCCATCCTTTTACACTTCATATAAAAAGGATCAGAAGTGTTGCTTTTCAGCGTGATTTTTTCAGCAGAGTCTCTCATCTATGGAATGTCTCGCACCAGCAAGGGTTTTCCCTGATAGCTTTAATCCTCAAAATTTTAAAGATAACGTTCATAAACTTCTTAAAGAAATTTAATTTACTCAAACTTAATCCTAATCCCTAGTTGGACATGGTATCTTCAGATATTAAGAGACGTTAATTTATAATTTATTATAATTAACACTAAACATGCCTAACTTTGTATATAAAAAAAAAATACGAATTTTCTTCAAAATTTAAACCGTGCTATTTCAAATAAAACCGTGTAAAAACGAATTTAAATTTTTTTTCTAGACCGTGTTATTTCAAAACCGTCTAAAAAAAGACCGTGTAAAAACAGAATTGGGTGTATTCTCTTTATATTTATTTGTTAAAACATCCCTCAGGTAAAAATGTAGAGCTCAAAGTGTTTCTCTTTTTTTTTCAATGAGATTGCCAAACATTTACAGAAACTGTCTATCCTACTTTAAAGTACTTAATATACCTTTCTCCATATCCTCATTTCTTCTTTTTTCCTAGCTCCTTTTTTCTAGTTGACAACCTTAACTATTCAATGAGTTTAAGTAATGACGTAATATAGAATGACTGCGCTCTGTTCATACATCTAGTTATTTGCAAGTTTTCTGGTTACATAAGTAATATTCTCAAGCCTGGAATGGCTTTTTCAGTGTAGTTTAATTTTCTCATTTCACCCATTTATCAATGTAATGCAACAAAGTTTGTAAAGTACGTTTTTGAACAGGGACCATCTGTGGTAAGGATAGAAGCGACCATAATTTACATTAGTTAATTTAAATTCAGACGAAAAGCCATCTTTGGAGAATGAAAAGTAACGGTTGCTCAAATGGTTTTATTTCAGCTTTACAACACTGGGATGAAAACGGTACGCACCTAGTTTGCTGATCGAGGTAGAATTCATTATTCGATCAAAATGTTTTGAGGCACATTTAAACAACATGATAAACAAACAAAAGCTGTAGTATGTATGCAACATGTAGTTACCTTGTGAGTTATTAATAAAAATATTAGCACCTTCCACAGTCATATTTTTACAACTTATACAATTCGAATAATACATTTAATGTGCCACTGTATATAGGAAAGGAAATATCATTGCTATTCAACAGAAGATAAGTTATGAAATGATTCGTTCTACGATAATGAAATAATCGAATAGTTTTCAAGTAAATAGGTTAACATAAATAAACTTATTGCAATAACAGTTGTAATTTTCAAAAATATTAATCGTAAGAATGTTGTACAAGTTAATTTCAATGTATATTTTTAACGTAGGTGGATTTTTATGTTTTCATTTTATTTGTGAATTACAACTTCTGGATAATTTAAAAATAGTTATTTTAACACCATTGTATTTTTTTACTGATTTGATGAAATTTTTATTGAAATTTCTACTGTCTTAAGTTGATAATTAATCATTTAAATATTTTAAAAATTTAAGTTTGGATTCTTATTTGTTTAACAATAATATGCTGATGTTACGCAAATAATTGCAATTTAGTTTGTTTACACAACGAAAATTATTGCTTTAACCAATTTTTGTTTATAAAACTATGACATACTTATATATTAACAGTTACAAGATTGAATGAAAAAATCAATAAATCTTATTTTATTCTTTTAGAATTAAAACTTTTTTTTAATCAAATATGCATGACGTTCAAAAATTACCTTAATTAGAACATAAAAACAAGAGTTTTTACTTTTAATCTAATCTCAGCGTTATTCAAATTTTGAATAAAATAATTCCATTAAATTATAATGGTTAATTAATCAATTTGACCTTTAATATTTAATTGTATCCGTTTTGCTATTAATGCGACAAGACGACCGACAATTACCAGATTTTATTGAATGGAAACAATAAAAACTACCCAGTCAAAAGTTTTATATTACATCAGTAACAAGTTTGAACATATTTTGTTGTGTTTCGGCCAATTTTGAATTTTTATTTTTGAAATGATTTTTTGTCAATAAAGTCTGATGTAAGATGACCTGATGAAATGAAAATTAGGTTTCTTAATGAAAAATCTTGAACATGGCATCAAAAGGTGTGAATAGGCGAGTAGATAAGCTGACAAAGATTCGGAAGCTTTGGGTTTAAATCCCGGTCAACAAATCGTTTTCTAGATTTTTTTAAAAATCTTCAATAACCCAAAAAAACCCGTGTCTTGAAATAAGCTTCAACCAATAAACCTGAATGAATTTGTGAAATTAAAATGGTGGGAAACTTTGTGGACGGCAAAAAGAAGTACTCTCGTTCGTAGATGGGCAGATATTTTTTTTCCCCGAAAAAATTCCAATATCCTCGCTGATTGAGTGACTCAATATATGTTCCCGCAATATTTCCTTGATCGATAAAATAACAAAATTGTAAAACAGTATACATCGAAGGACCATATATTTTTATGATTAATATAATAACACACAATTATGAAAATTGACCCACAGTGTAATCTTTGATAGCATCCAGTGATCAATACCTCTCTAAAAATTTAAAGCTAGGGCAAGCAAAATTTCAAATGGATGAAAAACGTGATCTACGCAGGTGAAAAAGTCGAGATTTGAAGTTGACCATTTTTAATTTTCCTGAAACTTGGCATATAAGTAGTATGGACAAAATAAAAAATACAACTTATTTTAAATTTTTTTTAAAGTGCATAGTTTGAGCATGGGGTACCCCAACATGCATGAAAAATGAAAATTCTGCCAATCCGATGTAACTTTGAAATTAAATTGCTCAAGAACGGCTATACCGATTTCATCAAATTTTTTTTGTTTGATAGATGATTAGTTAGTCGTTTGAAAAAAAATTAATTAATTGTTTTTATAATTAATTTTTAAATAAAAATATTAAAAAACTCTTTTAAAGATGGCGCTAGGGTCGAAGATCAATTGGAATTTAATTAATATTTTTTTTTTGAAAATAGTTCTATCCTTACTCTAAAATATATCAAATTAACTCAGAGGCGTTAGTTCTTGTTCTTGAGATATTTAATTTTAAAGATTTTTAGTACGACTGAAATTCGAATTTTTCTTCATTTTTTCAAACAACTTCCATTAACAAAAAATTTTAAAATCAATTAAATTTTAACTTTTTTTATTTTTTAAATATAGTTCTAACCTTCCTTTAAAATATATCAAATTTACAAAGAGGTGTTAATTCGTGTTCTTGAGATATTTAATTTTAAAGATTTTTAGTCGGTCTAAAATTCCAATTCTTCATTATTTTCTCGAACAATTTTTATCATCAAAAAATTTTAACCACTGAAGTTCGAGAAAATAATGAACAACCATTTAGCGTTTCGATTGACTACCATTTAGCGTTTCGAGAAAATATTACAAAATCAAAAATTCATACTTCTTTCAAAATTCTAAACATATTGTAAAAACTAAATAAAATGAAACATTTAAAATTTTTTCAAAATCCTAAAAATATTCCAAAAAATTTTACAAAATCAAAGATTAAAACTTTTTTCAAAAATTCTAAAAATATTGTAAAAATTATAACAAATTTAAAAATTGAAACTTTTTCAAAAATTCTTAAAATATTGTAAAAATGATAACATAATCAAAAATACAAACTTTTTTCAAAATTCCAAAAATTAGAATAAAATCATATATTTAAAATTTTTCTAAATTCTAAAAATATTCCAAAAATTCTTACAAAATCAAATCTTGAAACTTTTTCCGAAATTCTAAAAATATTGCAAAATTTATAACAATATCAAAAATTGAAACTTTTTTCAATATTACAAAAATTATAATAAAATCAAAAATTTAAATTTTTTCAAAATTCTAACCATATTCCAAAAATTCTTACAAAATCAAAAATTGAAACTATGTATTTCCAAAATTCTAAAAATATTTATAAAATTCAAAGTTCACAAATCTAAAAATATTGCAAAAATTTTAACAAAATCAAAAATACAAACTTTTTTCAAAATTCCAAAAATTATAATAGCATCAAAAATTTAAACTTTTTGTAAATTTTAAAAATATTCTGAAAATTCTTACAAAATCAAAAGTTGAAACTTTTTTCAAAATTCCAAAAATGTTGCAAAAATTCGAAATTCACAAAAAAATTGGATAAAAAATAAATGAAAATTCTTTTGACACACTTGACAATATTTTTTTGACAAACATATAAAACAATAATCTAGTTTTTGGTCTCACATACCAATCCCGACCATCAAGATTTCTCCAAATTCAATGTTACTACTCAGTATCACTTTAAATGAAAGTTTTTTTAGCCAAAAATATGCACATTTCCTTGTTTTGACACACTTGACGATTTTTTTGACACACTTCCGGTACAGTTATCGAACACATCGTCCTTTCGGACCCGCGCATTGAGTATATCTGTTTTTAGAAAAAATTTGCGGACGGTCTAGGTCCTAAAACATCAAGAAATGCCAAAAAAAAAGTGGGGGTAAGATCTTCACTTTTGGCTCGAGAATGTAGTACTAAGGTCTTTCAGACCGAAGTAATATTTATTGTGTTAGATTGTTTTTTTATTTATTACTGGACCCGACTACGTGTTGCTGTGGCTCAGTCTGGTTGAATGAAAAAAAAAACGAATAAAAGAGAGTGGACACGTTTCTAATATGCTTAATTTTACGATGCTTCTGGGTAAACAATATTCTCCTCTAGAACACGCAACATAAAATTGTTCATGTGAGAAACAATCTGTTCTAAATCTGTTCTAAATAGCAACACTTCTAATGATTGAACCAGAACTTTGTTGATGGTGATTGCAAATGCCAATGGATTTGAGAATTGGAATCTTTTAAATTGAAATAGCATATCATCCGTATTGTGTTTATATTAACGACGCCATTCTACATTGATTGAAGCAGCAGCGGCAGATCAATTCGGTGGTGGTATTCATAATTGATTGAGAACTAATTTCGCGAATACTAAGAGTAAACACAGACCTTTAATCATTATTAAGGCTTCGTTCTTTATTTCTTTGTGAACTCCATGTTTATATCTGAATATTATTTCCATATTCGACAGGATACAACCATGTGGGATTTACGTGTTGAGTGGCCTATAGTGGTAGCACGCTGGACTTCGAACTCGGGAAACCGGGTTCGAATTCCCATCTAGGTCAAACTGTTTTTAAGCAAAACATTAACAACCATCAACACACAGATTTTCCAATTAACCGACCATCAACTAATATAGTTGATAATTTGGAAAAACTAAGGGCTGATCACCCATGTAAAACTAATTGATTGAATTAAGTCTTCAAATGAAACTCGACCGTAAAATTGAGTGAATTGATGATATTAATACAGGTGAAGGGGATACTTGTTGACAGCCTACGTTTCTATATGGAACATAACGGCACAAAAAAAATGTACGATTTACATTTTTCCCATAATTTGTTGTAGATGAAGGAGAGCAAGCGGTCAGTATGATTGCAAACAAAGCCGTAACTTGGTATGAAGGTGACGTGTTGCACGTGTAGTTAATGCATACATCTCAGTGCTAGTGGTTCTAAAATAAATTCAGGGTTTGACATGCACTGCAGAAAGTGGCATGTGTAACGCCGTTGAGAATTCTAAATTGCTGGAAAGCACGTTTGGGATGGAATACAGTCTGCCTATAGTAGTTTTTTTAATATCGCAGGTAGTTCCTCGACTCGCTATTCTTCTTTACTTCGTATAAATCATTTTTGTTCGGACTCCATATTAGGTATTAGGTACGTATAGGCACTTCCAAATAAAGCAGGGTTTTTCCAAACGCGTTATTTTGACGTTAAAGTTCTAGGAGGTTCAATGCGTTTTGTTGCATATTTACAGCTGTGGTATATATACGCGTTGTTCATTTTCAAGATGTACTGTAAAATGAAAAACAGCTGGACTTCGTTCATGTGAAGGAAAAAAAAAGAAATCGAAACACAACTTCATTGCTGTTTATGTATTGTGGAAAAACTTAAATGTTGCTGCCGTTGTTAACGTACATACTAATAAACGTATTTGCCTGATTTAACGGAGATACGCCATTCCACGTTTATGTGCGCTCTGTATGTTCCCGATAGCAAATTCTAATATGGAACAAACATCGGCTGTTATCTATTTCGATGTTCCCGTTTCGCATATCTATGGTTGTTAATTTACAGCCATCTGCTACCGGTTTTCTTTTGTATAAAGGATATTCATCGTTTCCTGTAACAGTATTGGCTACTATTCCTTGAGGATATTGCTTTGAGTATTTTTCGTCTATTATATGAATTTTGAATTTAGATTCAGTGTTCTGCAAGGTTCTTGTTAAATAATTTTCCTCACAAGTCACAACTGCCTTATCGAAGTCGGCATTGGGTATTTGAAGTGTGCATTTGAAATGATTTTATTTTAAACCAGATTAGAATGCGAGCGTGTGACAAACAATTCTCTTTTTTGTCTTTCCACTGAGTACATCCAACAGTGCCCAGACCCCAACACTTCATGATTTACCATAAAATTCATCGGTGATTGCAAATCTGTATCTGTATATGTAACTCGTGCTGTGATGTCATACCAATCCAACGGTGATGGCACCGGAACTAAATTTGTATATCGTCCCAAGCTGGATTGCATGTGAATGTAATGGATAGGTCTGGACGCCCGTAGTAACAAACATACACAATTGAATGTACTCATACACATTAAGCTAATGATGCTAATAATGTCTGTAAGTGAACATGGCAAAATCGTTAGTCTGCCAACGTTAGTTGTGTAAAACCGTCATATCAAATTGTCTCTCGCAAATAAACAGGTACTTCAGAGAAAAGCATGGTTTGATTTAAAAGGATGACTATCGAACTTTCTGTTTCGAATGTATTGCATACATATTTACGATGTATTGGTGAAACAATTGATGGCATTTCTAAATGTGATAATCTTCATTATCTCAAACCATTAATCAATCTCTTATGAAAAATAATATCTCTAGGTTGAAATTGATCGCCGATTATAATAATTGTCTTCGTTTATAGTTGGAGCATTGAATCTTCTCGCATGTCCTCTAGCAAGCGTTTTGTCAACCTTAATTATTGAAACTTGTATCATGTCCATTGCTGTTTTGAAAAAAAGCGCTAAATCGTTTTTATCGTGAAGAACCTCTTGTAGTATGGAAACGAAAGACCTTAAAATTTATTATTGCTATCAACGATGAAATACATTTGTAGAAATTGGAACAGAATGAAAACAGAAATGTTCTATAACTGCATTGGGAAACAATGAAATAGAACATTTTTATGATAGTTTGTAAATAAATGTATGTATGTGTGTTGAGTGGTCTAGTGGTTAGCACCTTGGACTCGAATTCAAAATCCTGGTTTGACTTCTATTTAGTTTAAAGTGTTTTTACCGGTCTTATAATTAATCAATAGTCAACCAATATGGTTGGTTAATTGGATATAACAATATACGGGTGATCACTACATACTATACTATTCTATTACTATACGTGTTACTATACTATTTTGGTGGTATACTGTTTTGTATAGGTGATCCCCCATACAAAACTAATCGATTATATTAAGTCTTCAAGTGAAACTCGACCATAAAATGGAGTGAATTAAGATTAATACAGGTGAGCGACACTTGTACATTCATATATGGAGCATGACGGCTAAAAAAAAGCAAAGAAAAACTATATAAAAACCTTCCTGTATTAGTAGAATGCAACATTGTGTCCAAATTTCAAAAGAATCGATCCCCCACTTTCCAAGATTACCTATTTTGAACAAACGAACATTTACATTTTTATTTATATAGAATAGAAGAATAGATTAATGTAATTAAAAATTACATATATTCAAAAACTTTGTGGTTTTTATTTAATTTTCGAAAATTTAGCTTAGAATAATTTATTATACGAACGTAAAACGTTTTCATCTCGCCTAGGAAATGCAATTTTGTCTACGATAGTAAACATATAATAGTAGATTATACACTAGGGTGGAGTGAAAAAACTTTTTTTCGAAATTCACGTTGCCTGAGTCGTTATTTGGTGTGAAACTGACTGAAATAAATTTTCACCAAATTTTAGCTCAAAATGTTGCCATCTTGAGGTTCCACACCTCAAGTGAGTATTTGTATTGCCTTTTTTAAAGTTTTTAATTGCTATTATAAAAAAAACATAATTAATTAATTGAATAATTAATTTTTTGGTAAACTAATATTAATTAATACTTAATATTAATTGATATTTAATATTTGTAAATATTTATTCATTACTAATAATATTTATTGTGAAATGTCAGTACTAGAAAGGACATTTCATACATAAAAAGAACAAATTTGTACTCCCAAAATCTACTAGATGGCAGCACGTGTTCTATTATAACTAATTTGTCACGTGACTTTTATTGTTTACTGTTTAGAATGATTCGTTTTTCGGACTGTTGTCTAAATTTGAATCTTATCTTTGCGTCAACAATTTGTTTCCAGTAATTTTAAAGCAACATCAATCGTGTTTATGTCAATAAGGACTTTTAATTAAAGCAAAAACATGACTTCAACTAGAAGTGAAAATTTTTGTAGTGTTTTCGGAACTCCGGTACAACTGAAAGAGACAGTGTTACCCACGTATGCTGATTTAATGAAGCATTTCCTATTCATAAAATATGATATATTGCGGAAGAAGGACAACAAGAAAGATCCTTCAGTGAAAGATATCAGCGAAATTATTTCTTGTGACGTCGAAAGAATTTGGAAGAAAGCCTCATTGCCTGTGGTAAGTCATCAAGAAGTTATTCGTCTTATTAGAAATTACAATGAAAAGTACAAAAATATAAAAAGAATACCTAAATCTCGCAAGGGGGGTGAGAAAATAAGGAAAGATTTCTTTGACAAAGCAAACAGTACTTTGTTCGATATTTCTGTATGCAAATGAATAAATTACGAACAATGCAAGTGTTGCGTGAAAGTTCCAAGTATGGTACGAAAGTTTTTAGCAGACCAACGGCATACGAGAAAAATGGTAATAGGATCAATTGACATTTCTGCAACTCAAAAATTGAAGCGTGTAATGGAAAGGCATCGTCGAAGGGAAAATCAAGAAGCTAAAGCAAAGGAATTGAAAGGTGCTTCTCTATCTAAAAGTATAACAGATTTTGAAGCAAACACTGTCTTAACTGATTCAGAATTGGAAGATATCTCTGAAGATGATGACGATTACGTTGCTGTCGCTCCTGAAGCCAAATGTCGGAAAACAACTGAAGATGAAATTCCCTCAACGTCTAAGACAGGCCAAATGAGAATTTCACTGCCAAATCTAGCCGTTGCTTGTGATAGAACAGGAGTATCGGATAGGTCAGCTGCTATCATTGCATCCTCTGTGCTCTATGATATAGGTATTGTATCCAAAGATGCTCCAGCTAAAGTTATTGACAGGAGTAAGCTTAGGAGAGAACGTCAAAAAGTAAGAACACAGCTTAGCTCTAGTACAGAAGAAAGACAGTCTTTGTACGCTATCTACTTCGATGGAAGAAAGGACAAAACTATAGTGCAAAAAAAGAAGGGAAGTTCTTCATATAGAACACTAACTGTTGAAGAGCATATTGTTTTGTTGTCAGAACCCGGTTCTGTTTATTTAGGACATGTGACTCCTGAATCTGGTTCTAGTGCAAATATTATACAAAGTATCATCAACTTCGTTACGCATAAAGGAATTACACTTTCAGAGCTGGTTGCCGTGGGTTGTGATGCAACGAACGTCAACGTTGGGAATAAAAATGACGCAATTAGACTACTTGAAATCTTTGTTGGCCATAAATTGCACTGGTTTGTATGCTTATTGCATACCAATGAACTTCCTCTTCGCCACCTTTTCCAGGAAATTGACGGAAAGACATCTGGGCCAAGCCAGTTTTCAGGAACAATAGGAAAATCTCTGCAAACGTGCGAAACCCTTGCAGTGATAAGGTTTGTTTCTATTCCAGTTTATCTGCCTGAAATTGATAGAAACGACCTCAGTACAGACCAAAAATACCTTTTCGATATTTCTAAGGCGGTATCCTCGGGAGAGTGCCTTCCAGATTTAGCAAACAGAAGTCCCGGAGCGATGTATCATTCAAGATGGATCACTACAGCCAACAGAATTCTGCGCCTTTATGTGTCGACTCCCAAACCAACAGAACACTTTCAGCTCCTAGTAGAGTATGTCATGAAAGTTTACGTGCCATCCTGGTTTGAAATAAAAACAAACCCAAGTGCCACTCATGTAGCACTTCACCTGCATGACATGATAAAAAAAAGCTCCTTTTTGCCAGAACATTTTAAGTCAATCGTTCATAAAGTAATTCAGAGGAACTCTTATTATGCTCACTCTGAAAACATTCTGCTGGCAATACTGTCCGATAAACGAACGCATGTTCGAGAACTTGGCCTCAGAAGAATTCTGAAAGCCAGGAAAACTGAAAGGAAGGGGGAAATACGCCAGTTTGACCTTCCAAAAATTAATTTCAAAGCAGATGAATATTTCGATATGGTTAACTGGGACAAACCTTTGGAACCACCAGCTACCATGAATCTCACTGACGAAGACATAACAATTATGATAAGAAATGGCTCACAATTTCATGTACAGAAGCTCCCTTGTCATTCTCAAGCAGTAGAGAGGCATGTAAAACTGGTAACACAGGCATCATCAGTAATATGTGGAGCAGAAGCCGGGGATGGATACATTCGCAGTGGGATCCAGTCACGAAAGGAAGTTTCAAAGTTTGAATCCAAAGTTGATTATTTTGGTAGTGGCCCTTGATGTGACATCCAAAATCGAAGACTGATAAAAGTAAAATGCATGTTAAAGATATATTTTTTTAAAAGAATGTTTTACTGCTCCTTTTTTATAATTAGAACTGTTTTAAAGTCAGAAAATAAAACTATTGTAAACATTTAAATAAAATAATGGAAATTGATTTTTTTACTTTTGACATTAATATTCCTTTCTTTGACCACCTGTGTGGAACCTCAAAATGATGAGTGATTGGGCTGGGATTTTTTTGTAGTGGCTCTTTTGCCAAATAGCACCATTTGTCGAGTCAGGAAATATTAAAATTAAAAAAAAATAATTTTTAGCCTTTTTCACTCCACCCTATTATACACCAAGGGAGAGAAATGCAAGTTTTTCTCCGAGGTGTGTTTGAAGCTACACATCACTGAGGAAGATGACTTGCTCTCGCCCGAGGTTTACATACTATTTTTTGCACGCCCACAATATAATAATGATATTGTTACGTTTTTCCCAACCTTCCTTCGAATTGGCCTTACTCTCAATTCGATAAACGTAAATCCCAATCTCTTTCTGAGTTCGATCACCAATTGGTAAGCAAACACACCAGGTTTTATTAAGTATTCAACTTCTTAATTGTTCCACAACAACAGGAAACAATACAGCAACTAGAATATTCTTCAATAGCTAGTACACAGCGTTCAAAATAATACACAAAATATTTCCTCTCTATAACACTTAAAACTTTATTTACAAAAACTAATGTGATTTTCGATTCGCACGTCAGATCAGAAAAAAATTGATTTTTTTTACCTGAGACAGCAAATTTGTGTTTCATTGGTACGTCAGATCAAAAAAAATTGATTTATTTTTGATCTGAGATCTGTTTTTCAAATCTGAGATTTTAGCTAGATTTACCCCTCAGATCAATTCCCCTTCACTAATACCAATTAAAGTAAAATTTGACATATGTCAATTGTATTCTTTAATATGAGATTTTAAATTTTAGATGAGTTTATTAATTTGTAAATTAAATCCAATTAAATGAAATAAATAATTCTAAATTAAATAAAAGTGTGTAAAGTGCGTGAAGTGTGTAAAAAGTAGTTTACTATTATCAGAGCACATGTCGCAAATTTCATTTTTTTACCCATACAACAAAAATAGTAAAAACAGCTGATTTCATGTTCGATTGGTCGCCGAAATCTAGATCTTTTTCGATCAAATCTGATTTTACCAATCGAAAACCACATAATATAACAGTAACTTCTATTAACACGGTTTTATATACACGATACAACTTTTATTTACAATTAATTTACGCTCCACTATTTCTACTATCGCAACTTTACATTAACGCGGTCTAAAATAAGACTATTTAATTTTGCAAGGCATCCCTCCTTATGTTCGATTCTGCATAATTCGATGTCACTTTTTAAAAGTTTTGAGAAAATATTAGAATATTTGATTATTTTACGTTATGCTGATTTGATTCATAAAATCATTTATTTCATGTTGACCCTGATTCTAAGAGAATGTAACCTTGAAATTTTATTTGATCGTTTGAAATAAAAGAAATTGAGGTTGAATAGAATTTTGTTGTGTATTTCATTACGTTTATGAAAAATCGTAACAATATTAAAAACTAAATCTAATCATTTAAAGATATCGAAAATTGTAAATTTTAATGTTCATCATAGTCGGCGGTGTTTAAACAAATTTATTTGAATTTCCATCAAAATTGAATTGAACTTTTACACAACTCGTGTAAAATAGTATTTTAACCAATAAGTGTTTAATGTATTAGTTTATTCTAAAGCAAAATTTTAAAATTCGAGCGAGAATTTTTAATTAGCGAATAAAATACATTAAACACGAATTGATTACACTATTTTATTCTCTGACAATTATACAAAATAGTTGTATTATATATTACATATATAAAATAGAAACGTTTTCTACAATTAAAACAATAAATCTTTATTGTTTCAATTAAGAAATCAAATTTCAGATTAAAAAAAGCCCTGATAATAATTCCATTCCATGCAATCATCCAAATTCAACTAAAAGAAATAAGAGAATTTAAATTAAAATTTGATTTTTTAACAAAACGTCTCAAAACCATTGTGATTATAATTTGAAAATAATTTTGGAATCATACCAATTGAATAATGATAATTTTTTATAGGAAAATTTTCATTAGACAATAGTTTAAGTTCATTAATCTATAGGTTAGAAAACAATATAATAATACATACTATTATTGTGGAAAAAATATACAAATAAAGTTGAAATTAATATTTGGAAGAGAATAAACGATATTTATTAAAAGTTATTAAATTCAAAATCAACAACACAACATTCAAAATTCATATTCTATTTTTTCATGGTTGCGTTAATTTAAAAACTTTATGAAATTACATTAAAATACCGCATAGTAACAACAATTTATTATTTAGCGAAAATTATATTACACTAGTGGAAAAAAGCCAAACCGGGTGGTGGTATTAAGCTTGCATTCAAATAGACTTTTTATATACTATCGTAGAAAAATGTTCTTTATTTAAAAAATCGACAATAAGTGGAGAAAAGCATATTATAAGGAGCAATACGGGTCATTCCATTTTAAAGTCAACCTTCAAGCTAAATTTTTTTATCCACGACTACTAAAGAATATATACTTTCCATGCGTATATCTTTCATTGTAATTGTATTCATTCCAATTTATATAAAAAATTCTCTTTTATTTATTTCATTCCACTTCATTTATAAAAAATTCTTCTAACAAATTAAAAACTTGATTTGTTGGTATAGTAATATAAACAAGTTTAAACAAGAACAATACATATATACAGTGAAATTCACTTATAACGGCCTCGTTTATAACGACATTTCGCCTTTAGCGTCATAAAATCAAAGTAATGGTTGGTCTTGCCTTTGTTCCTATGTAAAAATATTCGCTTAAAACGACTTCGGTTATTACGACATTTCTGATATAGCGACCAATTTTGCAGTAAAATTTGTACAGATGGATGTACAGATTGTTCGCTTATTGCGACCGATAATTTAAAAAATTAAAACGTTTTTTTAGATCTGAGAAAAAATAATTGTGATTTATTTAAATATCAATTGGTAGTCTGTATCCTCTATGCCTTTCTATTTTAGACATTTTTTTATTTTGGTGATTTGGTTTACATTGTCGCAGTCTATGCTCAGTTGATGGCGCTAGCCTTGTAACTCAAGGATGCCGGGTTCGATTCCCGACGGAGATCACTTTTCCTTTACATTATTCAGAACGTGTGTTTTCAGGCCTGATCATTAATGCATAGTAAATGTTAATCGTGAATATATCGGGTTTAAGCAACAGCAATCCAAAAATTGTTAAAACATCTGTTCAATATTGCAAAAGAAAACAGAAGAAATTGCATCGCTGTTAAATTCTGAATTCAAATGTATGGCAAGCTGAACTTTTCACTTCCGTGAGAGACATATATTGTGCTTTGGAGCATAGAGTGGGATTTTTGATGAGTCAGCAAGTGTTGATGGAAGTGCATGTGACTAATAGCTAACAATCCGCGTAGTCGAAAAAATACTCGACGGCTACAAAGCAAATGAAATTTACAACGTCGCAAAAACGGGTGTTTTATAAAATGACCCCTGAAAAAATTTAAATAATAAAAATGTGTAAGTTGAGAGCGAATATGAATGGCTTGTGATAGGAAAAAGTAGATCACCCAGGTTTTTTAGGAACATTAAGGCTCTACCTTTGGACAATACAGGAAATACAAAGGCCTAGATGACTTCTAATATTATGGAATACTTTTAAGAAAATGGGACACCGAGTTAAAAAAAATTATCTGTTGGATAATTGCCCTCACATATTTACTTGAAAAATCTAAAATTTATTAAGTTAGTGCTTATGCTACTCAATACGTCTTCTGCTCTTCAGTCGAAGGATAAGGATGTAATAAAATATTGTAACGACACTTCGTTGGTTCTTTTCGATTATTGAGCAAATACGACAGTAAAAAGACAGATCTTTAGATAACAAAATCTCAAACTTTATTTATCAACCAATTACAGCAACTTCCGATTTTAATTACAATAAATTCTATGGTCTCCAATTTATGTACCATAAATTTCACCGCTTTCCACAATTTGAATCAATGAGAGTCAAAATCGTAAAATCTGTATTTACTATTCCACTAGGTTCAAATTCTTTCACTATTAGTACCCAGGCTCAAGTACCACCGATTATTCCTTATACTTGCGAATATTTATAAACACTTTTAATTGCAAGAGTAAAAACTGACTATCTGATATTTTGTTCGCTTATTTATATCCAAAAAATAAATAAGTCGAAACTTCTATAATCCACTAGAAATCAATATTACGTAGTCCGTACATCTTGAATAGGCAAATGTAAACATTTGTATTAGCGAACTCAAATTTAATTTATGCAAAATGTATTAGGTAGCTCCTTTTTTTTAATTCATAAATGTGGAAAACATTATGCAGAATGTATTGGTTATTTATGATTAAATTAACCCATTCTGGACGAAGTTTATTACAATATTTTAAAATCACTATCGACAGAATTTTTTAACAAAAATTGTTAGAAATGGCAAATGACCAAAGCACAAGTCATTATGATTGGTAGATGCTATACAACAAGAAATCGTGTTAGTAAGTAAACGTCGTATTTCAATTTGATTTAGACATACCGAATTCTTGCAAATTGATGATGATGATGATACAGACACTGTGAGTTACGATGCTTATGATGATGATACAGACACTGTGAGTTACGATGCTGATGATGATATTCCACTAATCGGATAGGCCAAGTAACAACTTCTGTCGATAACAACTTCTGTCAAGAGTGATGACAATTGGGATGGTTTTATCATGGCTATAAATTTTTTTTCGCAGATGAAGAGCCCATATTAAAAGATACTGTCGACGATATTATAAATTTAACTAATATTAACGTATAGAAGATATTCAAAATGAACCTGAAGATACCATAAATGTTTCATCTCCAACAATTACAGATACATCTACTACCTTATCTACTGTCATTAAATTGTTTCTAATAAAAAAATTGAACACTTCGCATATTACGACATTCGGATGTAACGACGGATTTTGATGTCATTTTCAATGTCGTTATAAGCGAATTACACTGTAAATCTAATAGTAGATTCTTGTATGAGCTTAGAATGAAGGCAATTCTTCATGAGGATGAAGTTTCCCGGAACGAGCGTAGCGAGTGGAGGGAATCATCCGAGTGAAGAATTGCCTTCATCCTAAGCGAATACAAGATGCTATTTTATCCACGACTACAAATATTTCAAATAATTTCATTCAAGTTTTCCTGTAAAAGTTTAATATCGCCATATTGAAATATTTCTATGAAAAGAAAAACAAAATAAAACATGTTTGTTTATTTTATATGTATTGTTCTTGTTTTATCTTGTTTATATTACTATACCAACAAATCAAGTTTTGTTAGGAGAATTTTGAATAAATAAAGCGGAATGAAATAAATAAAAAAGAATTTGATATATAGAAAGGAATGAATACAATTACAATGAAGGATATACGCATGGAAAGTATATATTCTTTAGTAGTCGTGGATAAAATAAATAACAAACGTTTTGTTTTTCTTGTTTTCTTTGATAAATTAATTTCAATATAGCGAAATAAAGTTTTAAATGAAAACTTTATATTATTTCAAATATTTTTAACGTCGTGGATAAAATAGCATCTTGTATTCGCTTAGGATGAAGGCAATTCTTCACTCGGATGATTCCCTCCACTAGCTACGCTCGTTTCGGGAAACTTCATCCTCGTGAAGAATTGCCTTCATTCTAAGCTCATACAAGAATCTACTATTTTCTTCACAAAACTGTAACTGTGAGCTATCATTTCGTTTTCATATATTTTACAATAAGATATGGCAACAACTGTAAAAATTACAATCTAGTTATTTTGTTTAGAATCCAATTAAGCGCATGGTTGTGAAAAAGGCTTAATATACGAAATAAAATATAATTATATATATAATTATATAATATATAATTATATAATATATATATAATATATAATATATATATAATTATATATTATATATATATAATTATATATTATATAATTATAATTATATAATATTATCTAAAAAGAATTTAGCATAGCACAAATATAATAAACTGAAATGTTTTAAACTTTTTATTTTCTGAAAGCTCAAGTTTGGAGTGTCTGAATTGGACTGCTTTGCTTTCCAAATAAATGAGGTAAGCATTCTAAATACATGAATTCTTTTGTGTTACGTTAGTCACAATACGTTAGTCACACATCATTTTAATCAGAAGCGTCAATTTATGAAAAACTAACATATTTTTTAAAAAGTTATAGGCTTTTTTAAAAAATACATTAATTACATTGAAAAAACTTATCAATAAATTTTATGTACATTTTCAATATCTAGAGAATTTTGGTTCATAATTTAGGTGTTAATTTAATGGTATAAAAAATGTTACGTTAGTCACATTTAAATTTTTATTTAAAAAATATCTAAAAATTTAAATTTAAATAAAAAAGCTTTCTGATTTAGATAAATAAACTCGATTTACATTTTAAAAAGTCAACAAGTGCTAAAAATAATATTTACTATTTTAGTATAAGGAAACAAAGTTGTAAATTTCGGTATAAATG
This sequence comes from Diogma glabrata, assembly GCA_963693315.1. Taxonomy (NCBI): domain Eukaryota; kingdom Metazoa; phylum Arthropoda; class Insecta; order Diptera; family Cylindrotomidae; genus Diogma; species Diogma glabrata. The sequence continues at coordinate 255,344,437 of OY856186.1, forward strand.
TTACGTTAGTCACTTTGGAATGACCCATACATATATTTTGTAAACATACATATCTAATGATTAATGAACATTTAAATGTTTATGTTGTGTTTTTCAAAATTTTGTTGTTGTACCACGCATTGAAAATACATTTAAACGCATTGAAAATACATATGTATATTTTCCTTACCTGTAATATTATTTTGTTTGACCATTTGTTTTATCTACACTGAAAAAAACATGTCCTATTTCCAATCGAAATGCAGTTGTCTCAACCTCACCGTGTGGTCATATATGGCGAATCAAACTATGAAATTGCTTCAACAACTCTACAATTATAAACCGATGAAGTTGAGACAATCACACGAAATATTTGTATGAAAATAAAATATAGTTCAATTAATCTCAAATACTTAAACTTTAAAATGAAAAATTCATGATATAAGGCCAAAGAAAATTTTTTTCAGGGAAATAGTAATTAACTTTATTCAACTACTGTTATATTGGATATAATACTTTATATTTTAAATAAACTTCATTCTGTTGTTAAGAAAAGTTATCGTGTAGTTGTCCCAATCACGGTGAAATTGTTTGTAAATAATTTTTCTTTGCATGAATAATAAACTGCCAACTTCGAGATGAGGTTGTCATTACTTCAATTTTTTTTTCAGTGTAGTATATTATTGGCATGCTTGATTTTGGCTTTCGATTCTCCATGAGATAAAATCTTGTAAAAATGGAATATTAGTGAAGGTTAGTATAAGACTCTAATATAAGACTCTAATCAGAAAACAGAAAACAAAATTTTTTTTTTATTTTAAAGTGTTAGTTAATATACTCGTATATATAAATATACATTACGTAACACTTTTTATTCTCATTACGTTACACTTATTGTAATAATCAATTTACATGTCATGGATAGTGTAATGTAATTGATAATTTACTGTGATAGGAGTAGAAAAAACTTATATTCATTTTACTTTAGTAATAACTATCAGACATATTAGTTTAATTTTATAAAATATTTACAAACGACATTAGTAAAAACAATTGAATAAATTGCTACCAATTTTGGTTTTAAATACTTTTTTTTAAAAATGAGAGTAATTCTAGTTCTAGCATTATTCGCATTTATTTGCTGTCTTAGTAACGCACTGCCAATTGAAGACAGTCATGACAATTTGAAGCGGGACCAGGTTGTTTTGTAATTTTAAATTAATAACATATTTGTGAGTAATTAATATTATATTGCAGAAAACTGTTATTAAAGCGCCGGTAGTATGTCCTCCAAGATACCAAGCTGATAAAAATGGTGTTTGTCGAGAAACATGGACAAATATTTTGATTTTGTGGAGAAATTATAAGACTTAAATTTGAGAAACTGAAAATAAATATGAGAGTTGTGAAGGAAACGTCTTTTTCAAAATGATTCACATTGTAGAAAACACCGTTTCTAAATTATAATATTTGTGCTTGTGCTAATGTTAGTGAAACCATTGATTAAGTATATACTTAAAGTAATACTTAATCAATGGTGTAACACTGGAAGAAAAATTTCGACCATCCGATCCTCTTTTGTGCCTCCCGAATGTTCCCGACCACACTGGAATCAACTTCAAGTTTCATATTTTGAAGTCAACACAAGCAAATTTAAAGGAAATGTGACCAGGAAATTCGATTGGCGCAAAAGAGGTTACAGTGACCGAACAGTTAAGAGTTAAGAATTTTTTGATTATTTATTTATTACTTATATAAGCACTTAAAATTTGGTACATTTTTGTGACACAGTTTAACTCTTCATACAATTGCAGATGTTTGATGTGATTGTTTATTTTCTATCAGAAGAATCGCGGACAATATTAATCATTGCCTAATAAAAAGTAGTATATAAGATCGGCTCTTTACAGTACGACTTCAGTGTGTCTAGTTTCCAACGTTGATGGCTCGTTATTTTTACTTTTGAGTACCGATGTAAAGTTTGTGATTTTATGATCAGCAACGTTGCATTTAGTTATATCAACCTTTTGCTGTTCCTTCAATCTAGGCCAAAAATCTCTTTAGTTTTAGCTAAAATATAACAAATTTCAAATCGCACATTTTATTTCGTAGACGTTTTATGAGTTCCTAGGTGATAGATTTATTAGTCTGATATATCTTTTTTGAATGTAGTGGGTCTTGTAACCAAATTAATCTTATATTTTCGAAAGACTTTGGTTACTTTGTTGATAATATCTTGAAAATATATGTGACACTTGACCTGATTTTGTTAACTTTTTTTTTGTTAAGAGATTTGTTTTAGGTAGATTTCATAGAAAAATCTATTACACTAAAAATATTTTAAAAACATAACATGGATATCTAAAATGTAATATTTATTTCATTCCATGTTTTTTTATGGCGTTCATGCTCCACTAATGTACATTTTTCTTTGAATCGGCTCGTAGAACATGCCAAAACCAAGCAATACTATTAGAACGAATACAACCTATTAGATCAGGACCCTCAAGAAGGTCTCTGATCTCAAAGTTATATCGGGTTCTGTACTCTCCACCGTCTGTCTTAACCCATTTCGAACCGAGTTGCAGAAACTATTTTCCAGGATAAAACCAAATACTTTCTTATAGTAATTTGATGCTCATAAGCTCAAATCTGAGAAAAAAAACAAGTAACCTTTTACCGTTTTTCCGGAAAATGGAAAAGTTTAATGTTCGTTTCATCGAACGCTGGCGCTGAGTCTATATAATTACATACCAAAAAATTTATTTTTAAAAAAAATTTAATGATTTAGTTTATATTAAATTTAGATACAGTGCCATTTTTTAAAACAATCAACATGATACTATCTTACTAATGAGCTTGATTCCTTGCCGCACAGACGAAATGTTGCTGATTTGACAATTTTCTACAAATACATTATAGATGGACGAACTTCCTCTGAGATTAAATCACTTTTGCCTGAACTAGCAAACTTCTCGCGTTTCACCAGAACTAATACTGTGTCCTATGCTTTTACAAGGTCCAATAAAAAGGTGCAGAATTGTTGCTTTTCAGTGTGACTATAACAACAGAGACTCTCATCTCTGGAATGCCTTACCTTCGTGAGTTTTCCTCGATACCTTTAATCCTCAAAAATTTAAAGTTAGCATTCATAAGTTTCTTAAAGAAACTTAATTTATTTAAACAAATTATAATACCTAGTTGGCATGGTATCTTCGGATATTCAGAGACGCTAATTTATAGTTTATTATAATTAAACTAAACATGCCTAACTTTATTTACAAAAAAATCCTTATTGCATTTTCGACACATGAAAATTGTGGGTTTGTCACATCTTTTTAGTTGACACCTACGAGGCTGATTTTCTAGTTGACAATAAATAACGCGGTATCTCAAACTCTTGATTATCCATCTATATTCTCCATATTCTCGTTTGTCAATAAAAGGCTTTCTGTGGCCATTACATTGAAATCAATTTGACTCAATGTTTTTTAAGTCTTATGTTTTGCGATAAGAGAGTGCAACTTCCACGCATTTACCATGGAATTAAGCGCAGATATCCATAGCAGTCAATGCCACTTCTTTTGTCAGGCAATAATATAGCAAATGATAACTTGTGAAATAATTGCCAAAACACCTCGTGACTCGTAGGAAACTCTACGTTATGTTATTAATTTTTCCTTATAAATCCTTCAATTTTTCACATAGCTCGTTTCTCATATCAGCTTAAGGGGCTGAGCTAGGTGCTATATTATACTGAAATTATTTATGGTTTCTTGACCATATTTTGGTTTATTAAAAGGAGTCAATAATTAAAAAAGTCAATATTTCACTTTCTTTTGTCGTTGTCCTTAATGATTAGATGGTCCAGGTTGGGGTTCTTCAACGATGAACTCATTTTATCCAGTATCTTCAACAATATTTTTTGAAGTTTCAACTTAAAAACATCTGGCCACATCGCCAAAAATCACTCTTAACATCAGGATTCAATAATATAAAATTACCATTAATATCTTCTTCATCACTTAACCATCAACACGATCAGGCGGAAGATTGTTAGTTAAAGAAATATTATCAACTTCTTCATCTCCGTCGTTCCAATTTTCAATTAATTTCGGTGCTTCACGCATTGTCAATAGATTTTGACGCGGCATTATAACTACATATTATATACAAATAATAAACTTTTGATGTAAAGAATGAACGTTATAAAAAATGTAAGAAATAAAAACTGCCCTTATTTTTTTTTTTTTTTTTTTTTTGGTTTATTAAAAGACTTATAACCTTTTTGTTGTATAAGTATTCGGTTTTAACAAAATAATGTCACACGAAATAAAATACGTCTGTTCAACCAAAATGTCAGAAAATTGTGAAATCCAATTTTAGTACAAAATTTGGCTAGGTGTTCGTGCCAATGTTCGATGAAACGAACACTTAACTTAACGTACACCTGGATGCACCCCAATTTTTCCAATAAATATGAAAACTATTTCTATGAGTAATCTCATCCATTGGCACAAATTCGTCATCATTAGTTTTTCGATATTTGTTCGTTTAGTGTTTTATATAATTATTCAAAAACATGTCTAAAAACAAGGGTTTTTTGGAAGAGGAGGTGTGGTGGAAAGCGGGGGATTGGGTCACCATACAACTTCTTTGTCGAATACACAGCACATCAAGGAATCTTATCGTACTAAGGACACTATGCATAACTATTACTATCATAGGTTAACAGTTTTTAGAAAAAAAGGAATTTCACTGCTCGATGAAACGAACAGAGGATCGAAATGGGCTAAGTGGACCAAAAATGTAGCGTAGGATCTTAAGCTGAAATACATGATACATAAATGTAATTTGTCGTTTTGTGTAAGGGCCCACGATTGTGACCCATACATTACAACCGGTCTAATCAATGTCTTGCATAACCTAAGTTTGGTGTTAATTGATACATACGGTGATCGAAGGAGAGGTTTAACTGAGTAGAATGTTCGATTACCAACAGCGATTCGAGCTTTTATATCTGTAAGTATGCTTGTGTTTGAGTCAAGCATTGATCCCAAATATTTAAAAGATTCAACTCCCTCAATTCGTTCATCGCCGCACATCAAATCTTTCTTCTCACCCTCCCTTGAAACATTCATATCGTAGTTAATTTGCAGATCAATTTTTCTAGCACCACTCTCAAGCGACTTGAAAGTCTCACTCATAACAGCTTCACTTCGGCCGAGAATGACAACATCATCAGCGTACGCTATCATCTGTACTAAGTTTATTGACAAGATATTGTTGTTAGTCGGTAGTTTCTTTTGATGGGACACATATTCCAAGGCTAAATTAAAGAGTAAACTTTGATAGTTCTGTAATGGTGTAGAGGTACCTCTGATGACGAGAGATACCGGCTGCACCAATTGTAATGGTGTAGAACTACCGGCTGGGTCAATTGTAATGGGGTAACGGCACCTCTTATTGTTAGAGCTACCGGCTACGCCTCCCAGGTGCTTGTTTACCACTTATTTTATTTTGGAGTAAAAACTCTTACCTGGTTAGTTTGTTGAACTAGATGATTCTCAGCTGGTTTACTTTTGGAAACCAAAATAAGAAAGATTTCTTCTTCAGTTTCTCACTATTTTATTTCACTTGAAAGAATGATTTTAGATATATAACACAAATTCTCTTGATTTAAATTTTAATTGATTTTACAAATTTTCTTGATTTCAATTTTCTAACGGAAAATTGATTTAATGATTTTAGAAATATAACACAAATTTTCTTGATTTAAATTTTAATTGATTTTACTAATTTTCTTGATTTCAATTTTCTAACGGAAAATTGATTTAATGATTTTAGAAATATAACACAAATTTTCTTGATTTAAATTTTAATTGATTTTACTAATTTTCTTGATTTCAATTTTCTAACGGAAAATTGATTTAATGATTTTAGAAATATAACACAAATTTTCTTGATTTAATTTTCTTGATTTCAATTTTCTAACGGAAAATTGATTTAATGATTTTAGAAATATAACACAAATTTTCTTGATTTAAATTTTAATTGATTTTACAAATTTTCTTGATTTCAATTTTTAATTTTCTTGATTTCAATTTTCTAACGGAAAATTGATTTAATGATTTTAGAAATATAACACAAATTTTCTTGATTTAATTTTCTTGATTTCAATTTTCTAACGGAAAATTGATTTAATGATTTTAGAAATATAACACAAATTTTCTTGATTTAATCACACACAAATGTTGGTTTTTCACTAGGTTTCAAAAACGTAACCTAACTCTACGCGACGACCGGGTTATGTTAAAATTATTACTGACTGTCTTTCCGATTTCGGGGTCTAAGAGGTTAGACCCCCGAAGGGAGAGATCCTCGTGATCTCTTTCGCGATTTTAAAATTGTACTGACTGTTTAGCTAGCTTTTCCATTGGTTTTATAATAAAAGCTAAGTTTTATTAGCCAATCAAAACTTAGAATTTAATTAATAATTTTTCTATAAAAAAAATGTAGTATTTGCTATTTTTTCCTAAGTAAATATAATTTCATAGTTTTATTTGATTTTTGTTTATTTGGTTTGAATTTCAACTTCCGTTTCGAATATTATTGAATATGAATTTTTGTATGAAAATAATTAAAATAATGTCGTTTAATAAGTTTATTTCATTGGAATTTGCTTATCGATGAAATTCGTTTGGTAAAATATTTTTGTTGTAATGTGGAAATATTTATGGGTTTAACTTTGTTGCTAGCAATGTTCGAATATTTGAACGAACTGTGGGAACTGCCTAATTTGCAGTTTTGAATGGAAATTCTTTTGTATCCAAACTTTGTTGCTAAGTTAATTTGTTGAAGTTATGGATTTTGCTTAAGTTAGGCTTTTTGTATATTGAGTAATATTGTGAAATTGTTTGTATGGTTTCTTGGTATTATGAAATAGTTAGTTTTGTGGTGAAATTAAGTTTTGAATAGAATTTGTTGATATTCATGATATCGATAATTTAATACAATGTTTGGATGAGAATAGGGTTTTGGGTGTTATATGGGATTGGATGTTGTATCTTTTAGATGAAATAGGGGTTTTGGGTGTTGTATGAGATTATATGTGGTTTCGATATGAACTTTATTGAGTGGGTTTGGAGATCTATGGCTTCATATGTATATTCCTAGTTTAGGAATACTACATATATCTCCGCCGTTACAAAAAAAAATGAAAATGAAATTTTCATTTTTTGGTTTAAAAAATATCTGTATTAACGTTTTAGTGATTCATGAGTGTTTGATTCGCGTTTGATTTGTTTACTTTGATTTGAAAATTGAATTGCATTGTGTTTTTTAAAAAAGAATTTTCTTTTTAATTATATTATGTAATTTGAACTTGCTTTTATCAAGCTTTTCTTTTAATAAATATTTTTATCTTAAATCGCTAAGTTTCAATATCAATGATCATTTCTGTGTTCTGTTCTTTATTCATAATTTTCTTATTGTAATATGAGACGAAATGTCTTACGTTATTTTAATAAAAAGTATATTTAAAAAGAAATGTATTTAAATGATCATATGTTTGTTTTTTTTTTTATAATTTTCGTTAAGATTTAAATTTTATCTATGTTGAAGATCGTTTATAGAGAACTTATTTATAATAGTTAATAATTAAAAAATAGTTATTATATATAGAATGCTAATAATTTGTTTTAAGATTATATTTTATTTATTAAATATTACACTGAATATATCTAGTGTTTTTTTTTTTTTTTTTTTTTTTTAATATGTTAATTTTATTTCATATAAATTGTTTTGTCAAAAAGACAGGAAATTGATTTATGTAACTTATTTCGCGTATACTAATTTATTAATTTTATGGTGTCAACTGTCAATTTTGACTTTAGTTTAGTAATGTTTAAATAGTAGAATTAAATTATGTCTGTTATTTAAGTTTTGGTCTGTCTAGTCTGCCTCATGTTGATTGTACGGTAATTGTAAAAAGTATCTGTTGATTGTCACGATTGTGAGAAAGTATTTTTAATTGTATTGGAGTGCGGTATAACTTTATTTTAATATTTGTATGCCGTGATTATGCCAATTTTATGCCATGTATATGTTTTTAAGCCATTGATTAGGATTATGTTATATATATGTAGGAATAAATTATGTCCGTTGTAGACCACCTATAATTTCTATTTGTTTGATGAATGATTTTAATTACGTACTGTAAAGATTACTTAAAAAAAATTTTAATATTTTTTCATTTTATTTGTAAAGGATAAAATTATGCCAGTTGAAGGCGACCTTGAATTTTAATTTAATATATTTTATTTGATTTTTAATGTTACATTTTAAATTGAATTGTAGAATGTTTGTATTTATATCGTAATTATTTGAATTCGTATTAGAATCGTATGAATTAGTATCGTTTTTCTTGGAATTATTTGTTTCCGTAATATAATTGTATGTATTCGTATTAGAATATTTTTCATGGAATTATTTGTTTCCGTAATATAGTTGTATGAATTCGTATTATATTTATTATTACTTAAATCTAAATTTAGAAGAGTATTAGGATTTTCAACGGTTATTATATTTTCCTTAATAATTGGTATTTCTTCTACTATACAGTCGGATGCTGGTTCTTTGCTACGGTTTTGTAACTGAGCCCCAATCTCAGAGATGTTCGAGTCTCTAATACGATTGTAAATTTGAACTGGTCGTTTCTGAATACAATTATCAACCCCACTATCAGAGATGTTCGCGTCTAAGATATCTTGGGTTATTTGAACTGTTTTTTCAGTATGTTGATTATTTGTATCAGAAAATGTTCGTTCAGCTTTAAACTCCCGATTAAGTATGTAGTTTCCATATCCGTTAAATGGAATCGTAATATGTTGCGAAGGTTTTTCCAAATACATTTCTAACTTATAATATAATTGTATGAATTCGTATTAGAATCGTATGAATTAGTATCGTTTTTGTAAATAGTTTTATTAGTAGAAGGATAAAATTATGCCAGTTGAAGGCGACCTTTAATTTTTATTTATTGTTATATATTTTATTTGTAGAAGGATAAAATTATGCCAGTTGAAGGCGACCTTGAATTTTTATGTTTAATATATTTTATATAATTTTTAATGTTATAATTGTTCGTATTTGTTTTAAAATTGTAAATATTTTTATTAGTATAAGGGTAAAATTATGCCAGTTGAAGGCGACCTTTAATTTTTATGTTTAGTTTAATTTATTTTATTATTATTATATATTTGAAAGAAAATTATTTGAAGATAGATGGAATATAATTTGTTCAAGTTGATTGAGTACCTTTTCCATTTTAATGTAATTCTAAACCTTTTGGTTAATTTAATATGTCGAAATAGAAACTATTTAAGTCAATTAAACTTCTGGAGATGTTCGCGTCTCCTGAAAAAATTCGATTTGATTTCCATATTGTAGTGATCAACCCCAGTTCTCAGAGGTGTACGGTCTCTGATTTTCTGGTATATTTGAACTGTGTTTACAGTGTGGTTGTCAATGACGCTATTGAAAATTTCCTCTTGTTTCAACCGTTTGGTTCGTTAAAACTCTTAAAAAAGCACTTTAGTTCATCTTTAATAAATTTAGTTCATCTAATTCACATTATTTTTTCTAAAATTTTCATATTGTTTATTCATATTTAATTTTTTTTTTAAATATTCTGACCTTGCAATCAGATTTTTCCATTTTTATTATTATGTCATTTACTCATATATGAAATAGTATTTTTTTGTTGTAACATTTTGTACGTTTATTTTTTGAATTAGATTGGTATGTAAGTATTGTCGTTTCTGTATTGTTTGATTTTTAATTTTATAAATAGTATTTTGTAATCAGGAATTGTTTAAATGGCTTGGCTTAATGAGTTGTTTAAACATTTGTGGCATGGTGAGATTTGTTTTGTATTTAATCTTTAAGTATATGTTGTCTTTTTGTCAAAAATTTGTCTAAGTCAGATACCTAGTTAAAATTGTTTCTGAGTATAACTAATTTAAATACTGTTTGTGTCGTGAAAAAAAAATGTTGTTCGATCTGTGTAAAAAAATTTAATTTTATTTTTCTCTTAATTTCTTCGGTACTCCTTAATAAAAACTTTTTTTGTAGATATAATATTTTCATTTTAGTTTCATCATTCTTCATTTGTTTTGAATATTTCATTTTTAAATATGTTTAGAGAAAATATTTTTCTTTACGTTAGGAATTAAATTTCAATTAAAATTGAAGTTTGTTTACTATAAAGATGAATTAATTTACTCAGTATCTTTGTGTAGTTTTTCATTTGCATTTCTTATCGTTGTCGAGTATTTGTCATTTCTCCAATTTCAGTGAATGGTTGTTCTATAAACAAAATATTTTTATATATTTTATTGTAGTTCCGTTTTATGACCTTGTAGAAATTCTTAGAATTAAATATTGGTCAAGTTTAAGTTTGTTTAAATATGATATTTTTCTTGGATATTAAATGGGTTATGATAATTTCATTCATAAAAAATTGACCATGAAATAGATTTTTAGGTTGTACGTATATTTTACTATGAAAATGTTTCGAATAAGTTAAGATTTATTAGATTTTGATAATTATTTGGAATTTAGAAGTTTATTGTTTGTTCATTGAAAAATTTTTTTTTATAATTGGACGATCTATATATATTGTTGATTGATGTATCTATTTTCTATGTAGAATTTTAAATTTTCGTAGGTCTTTATGTTCTGGTCGTATATCATATCGCATGCTGGATATAGAATTTTGTCTAATACCATATCGAAGAAGAAACCCTTGTCTTCTTCCTCGATTCGATTTAATGCTCGGTCACAAGTGTCAATAAATTGTCTGGCTTTCGCCCTTGGGTTGTCTTCTGCATTGCCCGAAAATATGGGAATATTAGTCATGAGTGCCAGTATTTCGGAATAATTTGTTTTGCGTTCTACCATTGTGTTTGTTTCTGTGTGTTTTTGTGTTCTGAAATGTGATGGTCCCGCAGTAGGTTCGTTTTTTAGGTTGTTAATTATTGAGTCTAGTGTGTTATTTATTTTTTCGAAACCTTTACTAATGTTTCTGTTTGATTTCTTTTTTGGTATAAGGTCAGAGTCAGAGTAAGTCCGGTTTCTAGTTTCCCTTACAATGTTGTCTTTTTTAGACATAAAATTTTATAGTGAGTTTTTTAAGCGTAAACGACCGACAAGGAAAAACTGTATAACCTTGTGTTTTGTTAAACGGTAACCGAAAAAAAAAATTGTAAATAAAAATAATTTTCTGCCTTTCGTTAAATAATTCTTGTAACAACCATCAATATTAATTTGGTTGCAAATTCTGATTTTTATATCAGATCGTTTTTGTAAAAAAAAATTAGTTAACACTAAAATTGTGTAAAAATAAATTTGTGATAATATATATATATATGTTTATATTTAAAAAATTTTATATACGTAAAATATATTTAGTTAAAAAAAAATTTTATTTTATATAGTTTTAATGTGGAAAAAAAAATTTTTTAATAGTAAATTGTATTTTATTTGTTTTTATTGTAAAATTTGTTCAATAGTAAATTGCGATATGTATATTTTCAATTTGAATTTCGCAATCAATTTCAAAAGTTTAAAAAAATTAATGTGTAAGTTTTCTGACCTTAAAATTTAATTAAATTAAATTGATTCTTGAGGAAGTTGACTAAATTGTAGAGTTTGTTGTTTTAAATTTGTTGTTTTTAATTTGTATTGATGGGGTCCCCTTGATGGCCCTGTTGACGTTGATAATGATGAGGTTATTGCAGTGTAACCAATGTAGGACACTCCTAGATGTGTCTGATGTATGATGATCGATAAATTCAATGTAAATTGTTGAATTTTGCTTTTATTTTAGCTGTATAATTTTATGTTTGATGGGGTCCCTTGATGACCTGTAGCCGTTGAAAATGATGGGTTATTGAAGTCTAACCAACGTAGGACACTCCTAGATGTGTCTGGTGATTGTTTATTTAACAAATTTTGACGAAATTCGTCAAATAATTGAATTTTTGATTTTTGAAAAAAAAAATTTTTCAGTTTTTGGATTGTAGATTCCTCCTATGAGTCTCCTGACTCAAAATTCGGCTGCGCCAATTGTAATGGTGTAGAGGTACCTCTGATGACGAGAGATACCGGCTGCACCAATTGTAATGGTGTAGAACTACCGGCTGGGTCAATTGTAATGGGGTAACGGCACCTCTTATTGTTAGAGCTACCGGCTACGCCTCCCAGGTGCTTGTTTACCACTTATTTTATTTTGGAGTAAAAACTCTTACCTGGTTAGTTTGTTGAACTAGATGATTCTCAGCTGGTTTACTTTTGGAAACCAAAATAAGAAAGATTTCTTCTTCAGTTTCTCACTATTTTATTTCACTTGAAAGAATGATTTTAGAAATATAACACAAATTCTCTTGATTTAAATTTTAATTGATTTTACAAATTTTCTTGATTTCAATTTTCTAACGGAAAATTGATTTAATGATTTTAGAAATATAACACAAATTTTCTTGATTTAAATTTTAATTGATTTTACTAATTTTCTTGATTTCAATTTTCTAACGGAAAATTGATTTAATGATTTTAGAAATATAACACAAATTTTCTTGATTTAAATTTTAATTGATTTTACTAATTTTCTTGATTTCAATTTTCTAACGGAAAATTGATTTAATGATTTTAGAAATATAACACAAATTTTCTTGATTTAATTTTCTTGATTTCAATTTTCTAACGGAAAATTGATTTAATGATTTTAGAAATATAACACAAATTTTCTTGATTTAAATTTTAATTGATTTTACAAATTTTCTTGATTTCAATTTTTAATTTTCTTGATTTCAATTTTCTAACGGAAAATTGATTTAATGATTTTAGAAATATAACACAAATTTTCTTGATTTAATTTTCTTGATTTCAATTTTCTAACGGAAAATTGATTTAATGATTTTAGAAATATAACACAAATTTTCTTGATTTAATCACACACAAATGTTGGTTTTTCACTAGGTTTCAAAAACGTAACCTAACTCTACGCGACGACCGGGTTATGTTAAAATTATTACTGACTGTCTTTCCGATTTCGGGGTCTAAGAGGTTAGACCCCCGAAGGGGGAGATCCTCGTGATCTCTTTCGCGATTTTAAAATTGTACTGACTGTTTAGCTAGCTTTTCCATTGGTTTTATAATAAAAGCTAAGTTTTATTAGCCAATCAAAACTTAGAATTTAATTAATAATTTTTCTATAAAAAAAATGTAGTATTTGCTATTTTTTCCTAAGTAAATATAATTTCATAGTTTTATTTGATTTTTGTTTATTTGGTTTGAATTTCAACTTCCGTTTCGAATATTATTGAATATGAATTTTTGTATGAAAATAATTAAAATAATGTCGTTTAATAAGTTTATTTCATTGGAATTTGCTTATCGATGAAATTCGTTTGGTAAAATATTTTTGTTGTAATGTGGAAATATTTATGGGTTTAACTTTGTTGCTAGCAATGTTCGAATATTTGAACGAACTGTGGGAACTGCCTAATTTGCAGTTTTGAATGGAAATTCTTTTGTATCCAAACTTTGTTGCTAAGTTAATTTGTTGAAGTTATGGATTTTGCTTAAGTTAGGCTTTTTGTATATTGAGTAATATTGTGAAATTGTTTGTATGGTTTCTTGGTATTATGAAATAGTTAGTTTTGTGGTGAAATTAAGTTTTGAATAGAATTTGTTGATATTCATGATATCGATAATTTAATACAATGTTTGGATGAGAATAGGGTTTTGGGTGTTATATGGGATTGGATGTTGTATCTTTTAGATGAAATAGGGGTTTTGGGTGTTGTATGAGATTATATGTGGTTTCGATATGAACTTTATTGAGTGGGTTTGGAGATCTATGGCTTCATATGTATATTCCTAGTTTAGGAATACTACAGTTCGTTCTCTACTCGTACACAGCATTGAGAGTACTGTACTGTCATTTTGCATAGTGAAACCAGTTAACCAGGGATTCCTATTGACGCCAGGGCAGACCATAGAGTCCCTAGTTCGAGAGAGTCGTAGGCCTGCCTGAAATCAATGAAAAGTTAAACTCTCGATACTTCTCCAAAATCATCCTTATAGAGAAAAGTGCATCGGCAGTACCTCGGCCTTACCGGAATTCACACTGATATTCTCCAAACAGTTGGAAGGATTGATTTGGGCTAGAAAAATGTATGAAAAGATTTTATATGCTGTGCAGAGTCGAACGACTCCTCTGTTATTCGCACATTTTAAGCGATTACCTTTTTTATGGATTGGTATCAGCATAGCTGAGTTCCAGTCCTGTGACATGGTTTCAGTCCTCCAGATCATTTGAACAAGTTCAAACAATCTTAAATATAGAGATTCACCACCATGTACAATCATTTCGGATGTTATATCGTCGATACCAGGTGCTTTATTGTGTTTTAATTTTGAAGGTGTCGCTTTGAATTCCTCTTTAGTTGGTTTGTCTTCATGTATCTATGACGCACGAATTAAAATAAGGAGAGAAGATTCTCAAAATAAGTGGCCCAAGCATCTAAACTATTTTTAAGGTCTACTTGTAGACCATCATCGTTTTGAATAGCAGTCGATCTAGTTTAAGGTCCCTTGTTTAAGATTTTAACCTGTTGAAAGAAGTTACGCGATTGATGTTCCTTATTGAAGCTTTCAATACCTTCACGCTGTCTCTTGCACCATTCTCTCTTCTCTTTTGTATTGAATAGCGTCAAGACATGCTTGATCCAACCATGGCTTCTGGGATTCCCTCATCATCGCTTAAAACAGCATCTTTGAGCAAATACCATGGCATGACGTCTCCATTAATGGTTTCTGATTTCTCCAGCGTTTCGGCAGTATGGTTTTGATATCTCTCTTCTGTTTCAGGTTTCTTTAGTGATGAGATGTTAAAATGTTTTCGTTGATTCAATTTTGGAATTCCTGGATTTGGGAAGTGGAATCTTATCGTAGCACATACAAGGAAGTGATAACTTCCAATGTATGCACCTCTAAAGGATCGCACATTCAGAACGCTCGAAACGAAACGTGCTGTTACTAGCACGTGATCAATTTGATTTCGAGTGTGTCCATTCGGCGAGACCCAAATCTGCTTATGAATCGATCGATGCGGAAAGAAAGTAATGGCAATTCTCAAATTATTTGATAATGCAAACTCAGTCATTCTCTCACCATTATCATTCAAATTCAAATGCAGGCTTGTTGGGGCCCACCAGATTTCCATAGGATATAACTCCTCCAACCTGTCCATTAAAGTCACCAACAACCATAATGAAGTCGTGTGTTGGTGTTTGTTTCAGAACCTGTTCCACAGTGTTATATAGAAAGTATCCTTCTCGTCGACTGTCTTAGCTTCAGTAGGTACATGCACGGCAATAAAAGAATTATATTGTTGTATGTACCGCGTACCCGTGGTAGCAGATCCTCCTATAGACTGCGATGAATTTCATCACGGTTTTTTGTATGCGTGTGCCAACAAGAAAATCAGTACCAAATTCTCTTCGAGAAGGATGACCACTACAAAATAAAGAGTGACTATCCAATCTTTTTTTTCGATTATTGGCTGTCTAATATCTGGCAGAGCAATGATATCCATCCTATACCTCTCAGCCTCTGTTTCTAGACTTGTAAGAGCATCAGGAGCGCTCAGGCTGCGCACGTTCCACGTTCCGATTCGGTAGTTTGGTCCTTTTTTACGTACAGGTAAAATTCTGTTTGGTTGTCCTAGTCTGTTATTCTTTTTCTGATTTCCAAATTTAACAAATTTGACAATTTCCGGGGTTAGGGTGTCAACCTCAGGGGTCAGGGCCAATCTAAATTTTCGTGTAACCTTTTTACATGTTTACTCCAAGCCTCCTCTAACATGGAGATCAGAGGCTTGGTTTTCATTGGTTTTAAGGTGCCGTGATGTATCATCATTGACTAAGCAGTTTTTACTCTGCTTGTCTCCTATATACGACAACCTAATTCCTTCAGCATTACCCGGACAGCACGGCGTGGACGTCGAATTTCGCTACCCCCTAGACTAATTTTTCATTACCAATATGTTTTTACTCTCCAAGTGGCGTCACAGGAGAAAGATAATAATATAAAATGAAGACTAGAATAAGAATGGAATGAAGAATAATCCTCTTCATATATTTTGTATTTATTTTGATCTTATTTCGTATTGGTTTTTATTTGAGACAAGAGTAAAGGGTAATACCAAAACATTTTATGCATGATAACAAAATGTTCAATTAATGTTTTCTAAAATACATAATTCGACGATGCAATTGCTCCATAATTACTATTGTATATACAGGTATCACCTCACAAAAAATGTCACCATCTCGAGAACAAATCATAAAAATTTAAAACTAAAAAAACTCTGAGATATGAAGACGTCGGTCTGGGTTAAGGATTTTGATATAGTTTTCGGCAAAAAACTTTTATGAGGACATTGTTTTTAGTTTTGGGCAGCGATGTATATCAAACATAAAACTCTTTGTAAAAGTACAAGTATTTGATCTCTGTTTAGAAATTTATTACAAAACTAACACATCTACATCAATACGTTGCCAAAAAATTATAACAGATCGTAAATTAACATGATTTAGTGAAAAGATGATACATTCACCAAACTACTCAAAGACCTGTACATTTAGCGTTTCAAGAAAATATTAAAAACTCAAAAATTCGAATTTCTTTCCATATTCCAAAAAATATTGTAAAAATTATACTAAAATCGAAAATTTAAACTTTTTTCACAATTCTAAATATAATCCAAAAATTTTTATAAAATCAAAGTTTAAAACGTTTTTTCAAAATTCTAAAAATATTGCAAAAATTATAACAAAATCAAAAATTGAAACTTTTTCAAAAATTCTTAAAATATTGCAAAAGTTATGGCAAAATCAAAACTACAAACTTTTTTCAAAATTTCAAAAATATTCCAAAAATTATAATAAAATCAAAAATTTAAACTTTTCAAATTCTAAAAATTCTCCAAAAATTCTTATAAAATCAAAAAGTTTTTTCCAAAATTCTAAAAATTCACAATTCAAAAATTCAAACTTATTCCAAAATTCTAAAAATATTGCAAAAATTATAACAATATCAATAATTGAAACTTTTTTCAAAACTCCAAAAATTATAATAGCATCAAAAATTTAAACTTTTTCAAAATTCGAAAAGTATTCCAAAAATTCTTACAAAATCAAAAATTGAAACTTTTTCCAAAATTTTAAAAATATATATATAAAATTCAAAATTCACAAAGTCAAAAATTCTATATTTTTTCAAAATTCTTTAAATATTGCAAGAATTATAACAAAATTACAAACACAAACTTCTTTCAAAATTCCAAAATTATTTCAAAAAATATTACAAAATCAAAAATTTCCATGTCCAATTTCATGTTCCATTACATTTCATTGCATCTAGATTTCTCCAAATTCAATGTTCCCACTCGTAATAATCACTTAAAATGAAAAAGCAAAATATTTTCAAATTCCCTTGTTTTGACACACTTGACAATTTAGTTGACACACTTCCAGTACAGCTATCGTCCTTTCGACTCTTACAATTGAGTATTCCTATTTTTAGAAATAAAAATTTTTTGATATCACTTCAGCGGTTTTGTAGATTTCGTCGGTTGTGACGGCCGGTCGGCATAGTCGGCCGGTAGACATACATTTTTTCGCTTGTTTTTAGAATCAGTAGGTCCTAAAACATCGAAAAATGCCAAAAAAAAGTGGGGGTAAGAATTTCACTTTTGGCTCGAGAATGTAATACTTCGGTCTTTCAAACCGAAGTAAAACATTGGGTAACATGTTTCTATGTATAAACTCACAACATCGGGATTAAATTGTAGAATAGTAATCGAGGAATCAGTGTTCACGCATTATCGTGAATTTTTAAATAGTTCATCTGAAAAATCAAAATAGTTAAATTAGAATCAAAACAAAACCAATTAAAGATTTATTTATTATTTATAAAATTATGCAAAACATTACCAAAACAATCCTTTTGAAATGTCAACGAAACTGTCAATTTGAATTGACGTGTTCGGTATATTTTGATCATTCATTCGATATTTTCAATTTTCACATTGAATTTATGTGTTCGTTATTCTATATTATTAATTCGATAGTTTCGAGATCGTTGGTAAACTTGACAGCTGTGTGGAGTTTATGATTTGTAGAGTTTTGGCTTTCTATAAAATGGACTGTTTGGTAGTTTTGGCCTCTTATTCTTACGAATTTATATCTGAATAGTATAGTCGGTAAAAAGTGTTGTTTGTGTTACCATGTAGTTGGTTGAGTATGAGCTAAGCTCTCTCTTTGTTAGTTTTAAGTAAATTTTAAATATTTTGTATTCCTATGTGTTAGATCAGTAATTGTAAAATAAATAAAGGAAGTTTATATAAAGTTGTGTGCATCAGGTCAGTTTTTTAATGTATATATAAATTAACCAAATAGTTTTTTCTTTGTTCTCTGACAAATATTCGTCGAGTGTGCATGCAGTAAAAAACCTCGTATAAGTTTTCATCGATTGGAACGGGTGATGTTTCCATGCATCTTTCATTTCATATGTACATGATTTTAAATCATTATATGAGCTGATATATTTTCATCATTGCATCGTTCATCTCATATGTGCATGATTTCAACTATTATATGATCTGATATTTTCGTCATTACTTCAGTTAATCATCTCATGTACATAACTTCAACCATTATATGAGCTGATATATTTTCATCATTGCATCATTCATCTCATATGTACATGATTTTCAACTATTATATGAGCTGATATTTTCGTCATTGCTTCAATCAATCATCTCATATGTACATGATTTCAACTATTATATGAGCTGATATTTTCGTCATTACTTCAGTTAATCATCTCATTTACATAACTTCAACTATTATATGAGCTGATATATTTTCATCATGCATCTTTCATTTCATATGTACATGATTTTAAATCATTATATGAGCTGATATATTTTCATCATTGCATCGTTCATCTCATATGTACATGATTTCAACTATTATATGATCTGATATTTTCGTCATTACTTCAGTTAATCATCTCATGTACATAACTTCAACCATTATATGAGTTGATATATTTTCATCATTGCATCATTCATCTCATATGTACATGATTTTCAACTATTATATGAGCTGATATTTTCGTCATTGCTTCAATCAATCATCTCATATGTACATGATTTCAACTATTATATGAGCTGATATTTTCGTCATTACTTCAGTTAATCATCTCATTTACATAATTTCAACTATTATATGAGCTGATATATTTTCATCATTGCATCTTTCATTTCATATGTACATGATTTTA